>QJPP01004776.1:0-101585 GCA_003996215.1 Jaltomata sinuosa
AGCAAGCATAACCAGCCTAGAAGGATAATTCTATGCCCGGGACTCGCGGACATTCCCAAAATCCCACCTTCTATGTTCCAGAGTCAACAAGGCCTCACAGGACGACAAGGGTAAATAAAATATATCGCAAATACTACAAGCAACGGAGAAACAAAAGAAGGAAGCGGTTAATGAATAAAGCGGTCAAGGTCTGTGGTACCAACCTAATAAACCAACCCAAGGATGCCCATTAATACAATTTTATTTTATATATACGGAGTCTAGGGAAAATAAACCGTAACCTACCTGTCATCCGACGACAAGCTGCTAGAACAACGATGTCCAAGCTCGAACCACTCCAAGAAAATCCAAAACTAAATCGGAATCAAAATCGGATTTGGGATGGAACAACTTGACTTAGATAATTGATTTTCTTTCGATGACCGAATATTGCGTCAATATAATATTCGCTCAGAAACCTCCCTTAGCTTATGTAGAGTTAATCGTGCACAATAGTATGCAAATCATGTTCAATCCTTAATTACATATGTAAAGCACATATAAGTTAGGCAGCAAATCATTTCAATGTAACTCAACATGCTGCCACCTTTCACACTTTGGTAAGTGTTGTGTTAGCCCTCCACTTCCACGTGGAAGTGGAGGTGGCACCCAATCCGATCCGTTAAGTATATACTCGGGTATTGCAAAAATTCGTGATAAAATAAATATGATATTTTAAATATACCATAATTAATAGAAAATTATTTCAAATAAAACCTACTATATTATAATAATAAATTCTAACATAACTAAATTTTACTATCTCCGTTAAAATATTACGGAGTATAAAAACCTTATAAAATAAATACATATACACTTATATCGTATCAAAGATATTTTTCATAAATCTTTAAAATATTTTAAAAAGGCAATAATAATATAATTTTTACCTAATTCAACTTTTAAATAACGTATTTTCAAATACGCACGATTTCGATACTCAAGAATTCTCTCGGGATCCTCCCTTATTTTTTATAACTGTTTCGGAACTGAAATGGCATTTTAAAACGTGACGTCGAGGCTTAAATTGCGTTTAACCCGACCCGGTTCGCGACCCGGTTCGCAACCCGTTTTCTGCCAGACAGTCCGCGGTAAAACAGTCATAACTCTTTACTCCGAGATCAGTTGGACGTGAGGTTTTGTGCGTTAGAAACTAGACTCGTAGACCTTCGATTTGGTACTTCGGGGGACTTCTAACTCCTTATATATTGGGAGAAAAGCTCCGAGACATTTGACCCAAGGTTCAGAAAATTTGTTAAAGGTCTTAGGATATCTTTTGTCGATTTGCTTGACTTCAAAACTTAAACGTGGGAATGACCGGAAGGGTCATTACATACCCGAGCCAATCAATAAGTAACCTGTACTAGGCATGGTACCCGAGCCAACCAAATGTCATACAGAAATCCAACAATCAACAACAATGAACAATAATACACTTGTAAAACCAACAAACAATAACAACTAGTTCATTTCACAAGACTGATAACCGGACAATTAGACATTCATAAACCATTCCCTAAGCATGCAACTAATATAATACTAAGTAGTAGTACATGAACACATAATGCATATTGGGAAAACAACAACCATCACCTACCTCAAATTGGTCAAAGATCTATTTAACCAAAGCCTTCTCTTTTTTTGAATCCCTTGCTTGTTCTTGGTCTAGAAACAAAAGCACAATAACTATAATCAAATAAGCTAAGCCTAAAATAGCCGGATTATGCAAAAATCCCAATTCCCAGGCCAAAATATGATCATTCCACCTCTTTCCCGGGCTTTACCACCATAATTTCACCTAAGTTCATCATTTTTTACGGATATTTTTAGAGAATCATGGCTAAGTGATTGTAACACCTCGTATCTTTCAAAACCTATGTGACTAATTAAATATCGACGAAGGTATTTGAGCTCGAGATTGTGAAGGGGTAATTTGGCCTAGAATTTAAAATGGTCAAATGTATATAAGTGTTAAGTTAAATTATAAGGATGAGGGTTTTGAAAATGAGATAAAACAAGTGAGGTACTTGCTCGACTTATCTAAGCTCTTAGGTAACAAGTAGGTGCATCACCTACCTACGCTAACGAACTAAGTTCCGAGGGCCGATTACGGGCAGCAACACCATGGATTATTAGACCTAATGGTAGCCCAAATGAAGCTTAAAGTTGGCCCATCAAGCACAACCAAATCTGGCCCAAACAACTACAAAAGTTAGCCACCAATATTGACCACATTTTTGACCCAAGAGAAGCCCAAAATCAGCCCCAAAACTTAACCCTTTTGAGGCCCAAGCAAAGGGTAATTTAGGCCCAAGTTTCTTGACCCATTTTGGACCAAATATACTCAAAAAGTCGGCCAAAAATGTCCCTTTATATAGGGCTTTTGCTGATCAATGTTCATCACAAAAAGCTGGAAAATTCTCTCTTATCTCATTTCCTTTTTGGCAGCCCTTCTTTCCCTTTAGGGTTCTAAGAAGACCAAGATTAATTGAAGCTTAAGGTGAGTTAAAAAACTTGTTATCTTGGTATTAATCTACTACATATAGCTAGGATATCCTATGGTAAGAAAAACATGAACTATGGCAGCCCCTTTCTTAAGATTTAACACATAGAAATTGTGTAACAATTAAGAGATTTCTTCTTCTCTTGTTGGTGTATGTGTAGGGGTACTTAAGCTTTTCAAGGAATCAATAAAAAGAGAATAAAGCACACCTTCAAGTGTGGTAAGTACTCTGTCCATAATCATATTTTTGGATTGAAGTTCGGATGGACAATTGTTGTTGAATTGTTGTTAAGAACTCACGGGATGGCGATCGGAAGCCGTGGGTTCAATGTGTTGCTATTGTATTTCGGCATGGTGAGTTGTGTAGGGGATGTTTGATGTGTTTTATATTATTGGAGGCAGTAGGTTGGTGTGTGTGTGATGTGTATTGGATAAGGGGAGAAAGGTGTGACGATACACCTTTAATTAATGCACAATACGTAAATCTGCCCGGGAAATGTTTAGCTACTGTTTTGGGAGTGTTGCAGCAGGTTTAAGAGCTAATATTAGCTTCATTATACCCTTGTGTTGTAGATTAACTTAATAAGGGAAAGTCCAAGTTGTGGTAAGCGCAATCTTCGAAAGGAACGAGGTATGTTAAGGCTTCTTTATTCCTTATCGGCATGAATCTAGAAATAGAACTCTAAATCTCCGAAAGAAGGAATTTGAGTATTCTGTTGTAAGAGAGATGATTTGGTAACTCAAAAAGTCTTAAGGAACTAAGTTATACATTATGGTGATTCAAGTCGCCTTCTTATAAAAATCTGATTCTTTTTGCACGAAACGTAAGTTATCCTTTTGTCTAGTTTCTTCTTTGTATTGTGATCCCTAATCAAGCTTTAGAAAGTATACAAGGAAAGTTAGCAAGTCAAATCCCCATTTATATGTGTTTGGTATGTTGAGTCCAACACCTAGTAAGCCAAGGCTAAAGAAGTTATCTAAATGAACCTTCATAAATAACAAGAATAACTTTAAAGGTCAATCTAGTAATACACTTATTATACGTGGTTTGCGTGTTAGTGTGCACCGAGGTGCTAATGCCATATTGAGGCTATTATAGACATAGTGTGCACCGAGGTGCTACTGCCATACTGAGGCCATTATATACATAGTGTGCACCGAGGTGCTACTGCCATATTGAGGCCATTATATACATAGTATGCGCCGAGGCGCTACTGCCATATTGAGGCTATTATATATAGGGTGCACCGAGGCGCTATTCTGGTTCAGTGTGGGTTATAAAGAGTGAGTTGTGGTGTGAGTTAATGCATGTGTTGTATTCTAAAAAGAATAAAGGAGAAAGAGCTTAACGACCTTACCAATTACAGTTTACAAGTTTCATATTATATCTTGTTCAGATTTACTACTTGCGACTTGCTTTTATGCTTCTACCTTACATGCCAGTACATTATTGTCATACTGACGTCCCCATTGCCTGGGGGCATTGCATTCATGCCTGCAGGTCCAGACAGAAACCCAGATAGACCTCTTTAGTAGGAGTTGTAGAGTTCAGCCATTTTGGTAAGCTCCATTCTTCCTGGAGCTGACGAGTCAGAGGTCTAGCTTATATTTTGACCAGGTTATGTATATGTACAACTTATGGGTAGTCTAGGGCCCTGTCCTGGATATGAGATATTTTACTTACTCCTAGAGGCTTGTAGACGTGTATATGTACATCAATGTTGGGTATGGCCTTGTCGGCCTTGTTATTAGCTATCTACTATGATAATAGCCTTGTCGGCCTTGAGTTGCTTACCTACTATTGAGCTTTCAGTGTTTCAAATTGCTATTCTTAGAGACCTTGTTGGTCTCAGACCCCCAGCAAGTTCAATAGAGATACACTCTATTTTGTCACCCTCGGCCTTTTGGGGCTCCGGGTGTCGGTCATGCCTCCCATGGTTTGGGGCGTGACAAACTTGGTATCAGAGCACATCGAATCCCAGGGAGTCTACAAGCCGTGTCTAGTAGAGTCTTGCTTATGGGTGTGTTGTGCACCATACCTATAATCATGAGGCTATAGGACATTTAGGAATTGTTATCCTTCTTTCATTTGCTAGATCGTGCAATAGAGAGAGGTCATAAGATGTTTGAAGTCTAATTTATGTTTTTCTATTCCTTGTTTAGAGAAATGCCTGTGACCAGACAAATGAGTAGCCAACGGGTTGGCACGGATACGGGGGAAGGTACTAGTCATTCCTCGCCTATCCAATTGGATAGATTTGAGGCTCAAAGTGAATCACCGACACAAGAGATCCTAGTTCATCAAGTACCTGATGAGACTAGAGGGGATCCAATACCCCTGACCCAATCTGCTCCAGTGGCATCTGAGATAGCTAGAGATGAACCAGCACCTGTAGCTCCTCCACCTGAAGCAGAGGACCAGGACATCAAGAGTGCTGTTCGATTATTGACCCAGATGGTAGCCACAAAAAATTGGGGCATCAACAAGTGCTAGGTCAGGTGGCTCAGAAAGTTCTAGGGCTCGAGAGTTTATCAGCCTAAGTCCTTCTATATTTACAGGCTCTGACCCTCGTGAGGATCCTCAGGAGTTTATTGATCAGACTTATCAAGTACTTTGAGTCATGCATGCAACAGTAGTGGAGGCAGTGGAGTTTGCATCTTTCAGGTTACGAGATGTGGCCATTTTATGGTTTGAGGCTTGGGATCGGTCTAGGGGATCAAATGCACCCCCACCTGAATGGGAGGAATTTTCAGAGGACTTCCTAGCTCACTATCTTCCACAGGAGGTTCGAGAGGCCAGACCTGATCAATTTCTAGCCCTTAGGCTGGGAAATATGAATGTTCGACAGTACAACCTCAGGTTTAATTCATTAGCCAGGTACGCCCCCGATATTGTGAGTATGATGCAAGCTAGAGTTCATCGATATGTGCGTGGCCTTAAGAATGAATTGATTAAGGGATTAATAATAGCAGCCACACAAGAGGATATGAATATTTCTAAGATACAGGCTATTGCTCAGACTGCAGAGGATCTTGAAGTACAAATTGGAGATAACCAAAGCCGAGAAAGGGATCAGAATAAGAGGGCTAGATCTATTGGGTCCTATGTAGAGCCATGAGGTAATGTTAGGCCGCATTTTAATAGGCGATCACCCCACCCTACTAGTGGTGCACCATATCAGTTGCAAAAGCAAAGGTATGATTGTTTTTCTCAGACTGGACTAGGCCACAATTCAGGTGCATTCAGTTCCTATCGCCAAGGGCATTCAGGTCAGATGAGGCCACCTTTGCCACCTTGTGTTCAGTGCGGTAGGAAGCATCCTGGGATATGTCGCCTGGGTTGAGATACTTGTTATTCATGTGGGAATCTTGGTCACTTTATGCGAGACTGTCCGAGTAGAGGTAGGGGTGAGATGTCCCAGCCTACTGGGTCGATGACAGCTTCTTCATCTACTATTCGTCCCCCTAGGACAGGCCAACAAGCTACATCAGGTCGTGGTAGAGATAGAGGAGGAGGAGGAGCATCCAGTTCAGGCAGTGGTCAGAATCGCACTTATGCTCTAGCCGGTCGCCAGGACTTGGAATCGTCACCTGATGTTGTTACAGGTACATTGACTATTTTTACTCATGCTGTTTATGCACTTATAGATCCTGGCTCTACTCTGTCATATGTTACCCCGCTTGTTGCTGGTAAGTTGGGGGCAGGCCCTGAGTTGTTGCCTAGACCCTTTGTTGTATCTACGCCCGTTGGTGAATCTATTATAGCTAGACGAGTTTATCGAGATTGTGCAGTGTGGATTTATGACTGCCTCACTTCAGCTGATCTAATCGAATTAGATATGACTGACTTCGATGTAATTATGGGAATGGACTGGTTAGCTGCATGTTATGCTAATATCGATTGTAGAAATAAGGTTGTCAAATTCCATTTTCCAGAAGAGACAATCCTAGAGTGGAAAGGTAATGCTGCCACACCAAGGGGTAGGTTTTTTTCTTACCTTAAGGCCAAGAAAATGATTTCTAAAGGCTATATTTATCATTTAGTCCGAGTAAGAAGCATAGAGGATGGACCAGCGACTCTTCAATCGGTTCCCGTGGTGAGTCAGTTTCTAGATGTATTCCCGGATGAGCTTCCAGGAATCCCTCCAGAAAGGGAAATTGAGTTTGCCATTGACCTACTCCCAGATACTCAGCCAATATCAATTCCCCCTTACAGGATGGCTCCTGCAGAATTAAGAGAGTTAAAGGAACAGTTAAAGAATTTACTCGAAAAAGGTTTCATTAGGCCTAGTACATCGCCATGGGGCGCACCAGTTTTGTTTGTTCGTAAGAAGGATGGGTCCTTGAGAATGTGTATTGATTACTGACAACTAAACAAAGTTACAATAAAGAATAAGTATCCGCTTCCAAGGATTGATGACCTTTTTGATCAGTTGCAAGGCGCCAAATATTTTTCAAAGATTGACTTGCGGTCGGGGTATCACCAGTTATGTGTTAAAGGGGTAGATGTTCCAAAAACAGCCTTTAGGACAAGGTATGGCCACTTTGAATTTCTAGTATTGTCTTTTGGGCTTACTAATGCCCCAACAGATTTTATGGACCTAATGAATCAAGTCTTCAAGCATTTCCTAGATGTATTCATGATCGTATTTATTGACAATATCCTGATTTACTCGTGGTCCAAAGCCGAACATACTGATCATTTACGTGCAGTATTACAAACACTTCAAAATTATAAATTATATGCGAAGTTCTCCAAATGTGAGTTTTGGTTGACTTCAGTGGCTTTTCTTGGCCATATAATTACAGACGAAGGTATTAGAGTTGACGGCCAAAAGATTGAAGCATTAAAGAATTTGCCAAGGCCCTTGAATGCTACAGATATCCATAGTTTTTTGGGCTTAGCAGGTTATTACCGGAGGTTTGTGGAAGGATTTTCTTCTATATCTGCACCATTGACAAAGTTGACTCATAAAGCTGCCAAGTTCCAGTGGTCTGATGCATGTGAGCAGAGTTTTCAGGAGTTGAAGGACAGACTTACTTCAGCACCTGTCTTAACTCTGCCAGAGGGCACGAAAGGTTATGTTGTTTATTGTGATGCTTCAAGGATTGGGTTGGGCTGCGTTTTAATTCCACATGGTAAAGTTATTGCCTATGCCTTGAGACAACTAAGAAAGCACGAACAAAATTACCCCACTCACGATCTTGAATTGGCAGCAGTTATATTTGCCTTGAAAATTTGGCGCCATTACTTGTTTGGAGTCCATGTAGACGTGTTTACGGACCACAAAAGTCTACAGTATTTATTCAAACAGAAGGATTTAAACCTAAGTCAAAGAAGGTGGCTAGAGTTACTAAAGGATTATGATATAGATATTTTGTACCATCCAGGAAAGGCCAATGTAGTGGCCGATGCACTTAGCCGCAAATCCATGGGAAGCTTGAGCCATGTGGAAAATAGAAAGATTGAGATGACAAGAGAACTACATCAGTTAGCTAATTTGCAGGTTCAACTACTAGACCAAGGTAATAGGGGAGTTGTTATTCAAAGCACAGCGGAATCCTCACTTATGACAGAGGTAAAGGAAAGACAATATGATGATCCAGAATTAGTAAGATTGAGGGAGGAAATTCCACAACAGAAGCAACCACTAATAAAGCTTAAGGAAGATGGGGTTCTGAGATATTAAGGTCGTCTATGTGTACCTAACATCGGGGAGCTTCGGGAGAAAATTTTGGCAGAAGTTCACTATTCCCGCTATTCAATCCATCCCGGAGCAACGAAGATGTATCATGATCTTCGACAAATTTATTGGTGGAATAATATAAAGAGAAATATTGCAGAGTTTGTAGCCCAATGCCCAAATTGTCAACAGGTAAAAATTGAACACCAGAGACCCGGAGGTCTAACTCAAAGTATAGTGATACCTACCTGGAAATGGGAGGTGATCAACATGGACTTTATTATAGGCTTACCCCGTACTTATTGAAAGTATGATTCCATATGGGTGATTGTAGATAGACTTACAAAATCAGCTCACTTTTTGCCAGTCAGGACAACTTATACTGCTGAAGATTATGCCAAGTTGTATATTAGTGAAATAGTTCGACTTCATGGTGTCCCAATTTCCATTATTTCAGATAGGGGTGCTCAGTTTACAGCAAATTTCTGGAGGTCTTTCCAAAGAGTCTTAGGTACTCAAATAAGTCTCAGTACAGCTTTTCATCTACAGACAGATGGACAAGCTGAACGAACTATTCAAACACTCGAAGATATGCTAAGAGCTTGTGTACTAGATTTTAAAGGGATTTGGGATGACCATTTGCCACTAATTGAGTTTGCCTATAATAATAGCTTCCATGCAAGCATTCAAGTGGCTCCTTATGAGGCTTTATACGGACGAAAGTATAGATCATCGATTGGATGGTTTGAAATTAGAGAAGCAGGATTATTAGGGCCAGACCTAGTTAATCAGGCAATGGAGAAGGTGAAGCTAATCCGAGAAAGATTACTAACAGCCCAGAGTAGGCAAAAATCATATGCAGATGTGCAACGTCGGGATTTGGAATTTAATATTAGTGATTGGGTTTTCCTAAAGGTTTCGCCCATGAAAGGCGTTATGCGATTTGGTAAAAAGGGAAAGCTTAGTCCAAGATATATTGGACCATACAGGATCATTCATAGGGTAGGAAAAGTGGCATATGAGCTAGATTTTCCCACAGAATTGGAGACACGCCATCCTGTATTTCATGTATCGATGCTACGAAGGTGCATATGAGATACTTCACGTATTATGCCTATCAAAGATGTTCAACTTTCTGAAGACTTATCCTATAAGGAAGTACCAATTTCTATCCTAGATCGTCAAGTTAGAAAGCTCAGAACCAAAGAAGTAGCCTCAATAAAGGTGTTGTGGAGAAATAATAATATCGAGGAAATGACGTGGGAAGTCGAGGAAGAAATGAGGAAAAAGCATCCCCAGTTATTTATGACTTGAAGATAGTATAGAGGTAAGTCATATTCTTATGTTCTTGATACTCTTCCTACTATGCAAATATGATCAGGTTTGAACATGCAAAAATGATTACATTTAATTGTATATAGTTGTATCGCCCTGTGAGGCATCGTGCTGGACTTTTGCTGAGTTTCAGGTTTTTGGATAGTCCCAATTATAAAGGAAACTCTGCTGAAATTTCAAAAAATCCTAAGGGACTAGAGAACTATATGCATTACCCTCATTCGAGGACGAATGATTCTAAGAGGGGAAGGATGTAACACCCCGTACCTTTCAAAACCTATGTGACTAAGTAAATATCGACGAAGGTATTTGAGTTCGAGATTGTGAAGGGGTACTTTGGCCTAGAATTTGAAATGGTCAAATGTATATAAATGTTAAGTTAAATTATAAGGATGAGAGTTTTGAAAATGAGATAAAACAAGTGAGGTACTTGCTCGACTTATCTAAGCTCTTAGGTGACAAGTAGGTGCATCACCTACCTACGCTAACGAACTAAGTTCTGAGGGCCGATTACGGGCAGCAACACCATGGATTATTAGACCTAATGGTATCCCAAATGAATCTTAAAGTTGGCCCATCAAAGCACAACCAAATCGGGCCCAAACAACTACAAAAGGTAGCCACCAATATTGACCACATTTTGACCCAAGAGAAGCCCAAAATCAGCAACAAAACTTAACCCTTTTGAGGCCCAAGCAAAGGATAATTCTAGCCCAAGTTTCTTGACCCATTTTAGCTCAAATATACTCAAAAAGGTCGGCCAAAAAGGTCCCTTTATACAGAACTTTTGTTGATCAATATTGATCACAAAAATCTGGAAAAATTCTCTCTTATCTCCTTTCCTTTTGGCAGCCCTTCTCTCTCTTTAGGGTTCTAAGAAGATCAAGATTCATTCAAGATTAAGGTGAGTTAAACAAATTGTTATATTTGTATTAATATACTACATATAGCTAGGGTATCCTATGGTAAGAAAGACATGAACTATGGCAGCCCCTTTCTTAAGATTTAACACATAGAAATTGTGTAACAATTAAGAGATTTCTTCTTCTCTTGTTGGTGTATGTGTAGGGGTACGTAAGCTTTTCAAGGCATCAATAAAAAGAGAATAAATCACACCTTCAAGTGTGGTACTCTATCCATAATCATATTTTTGGATTGAAGTTCGGATGGACAATTGTTGTTGAATTGTTTTTAAGAACTCACGGGATGGCGATCGGAAGCCATGGGTTCAATGTGTTGCTATTGTATTTCGGCATGGTGAGTTGTGTAGGGGCTGTTTGATGTGTTTTGTATTATTGGAGGCAGTAGGTTGGTGTGTGTGGTGTATTGGACAGGGGAGAAAGGTGTGACGATACACCTTTAATTAATGCAAAATACGTAAATCTGCCCGGGAAATGTTTAGCTACTGTTTTGGAAAGGTTGCATCAGGTTTAAGAGCTAATATTAGCTTCATTTTACCCTTGTGTTGTAGATTAACTTAATAAATGAAAGCCCAAGTTCTGGTAAGCACAATCTTCGGAAGGAACGAGGTATGTTAAGGCTTCTTTATTCCTTATCGGCATGAATCTAGAAATAGAACTCTAAATCTCCGAAAGAAGGAATTTGAGTATTCTGTTGTAAGAGAGCTAATTTGGTAACTCAAAAAGTCTTAAGGAACTAAGTTATACATTATGGTGATTCAAGTCGCCTTCTTATAAAAATTTGATTCTTTTTGCACGAAACGTAAGTTATCCTTTTGTCAAGTTTCTTCTTTGTAGTGTGATCCCTAATCAAGCTTTAGAAAGTATACAAGGAAAGTTAGCAAGTCAAATCCCCATTTATATGTGTTTGGTATGTTGAGTCCAACACCTAGTAAGCCAAGGCTAAATAAGTTATCTAAATGAACATTCATAAATAACAAGAATAACTTTAAAGGTCAATCTAGTAATACACTTATTATGTGTGGTTTGCGTGTTAGTGTGGACCGAGGTGCTACTGCCATATTGAGGCTATTATAGACATAGTGTGCACCGAGGTGCTACTGCCATATTGAGGCCATTATATACATAGTGTGCACCGAGGTGCTACTGCCATATTGAGGCCATTATATACATAGTGTGCGCCGAGGCGCTACTGCCATATTGAGGCTATTAAATATAGGGTGCACCGAGGCGCTATTCTGGTTCAGCGTGGGTTATAAAGAGTGAGTTGTGGTGGGAGTTAATGCATGTGTTGTATTCTAAAAAGAATAAAGTTGAAAGAGCTTAACAAGCCTTATCAATTACAGTTTACAAGTTTCATATTATATCTTGTTCAGATTTACTACTTGCGACTTGCTTTACATGCCAGTACATTATTGTCGTACTGACGTCCCCATTGCCTGGGGGCACTGCATTCATGCCTGCAGGTCCAGACAGAAACTCAGATAGACCTCTTTATTAGGAGTTGCAGAGTTCAGCCATTTTGGTAAGCTCCATTCTTCCTGGAGCTGACGAGTCAGAGGTCTAGCTTATATTTTGACCAGGTTATGTATATGTACAGTTTATGAGATATTTTACTTACTCCTAGAGGCTTGTAGACGTGTATATGTACATCAATGTTGGGTATGGCCTTGTCGGCCTTGTTATTAGCTATCTACTATGATAATAGCCTTGTCGGCCTTGAGTTGCTTACCTACTATTGAGCTTTTAATGTTTCAAATTTCTATTCTTAGAGACCTTGTCGGTCTCAGACCCCCAGTAGGTTCAATAGAGATACACTCTATTTTGGCACCCTCGGCCTTTTGGGGCTCTGGGTGTCGGTCATGCCTCCCATGGTTTGGGGCGTGACAGTGATCATAACCCAACAATAGTATCAAGACCCAAGAACTACTACGCCCTAGAATCCCCTTTCCCCTAGATTCTTTCATTTCTAGGTTAACCACAACCTTTCCCCAAGTCCAAGACTAGCAATTCTACTCCATAGGAAAGATAGTACTAAGTTAGGGGAGTAGAATCCTTACCTTTAGGACGAAAAATGGTGGAAAATGGAGTAAGTTCACCCAAAATTGCCTTGCCGTTCTCCCAAAATGTTTTTGATAAAAACTGAATGTTTTGGGGAAGTTTTCTTCATTAAATCCTGACTCATCCACTATGGTGGTCCATGCTCTGCTATAGCAGTACCATCGTAGCGGAACCATCTGCTATAGTGGTGCTGACCGACATTGACTTCCGCTATAGCAGAGGTCGCAATAGCGATGTGTCAACCGCTATGGCAATTGACACGGGACAGAAAGTCGTAAAGTTCCCCAAAAGTGCCCATTTTACAATACACGTTGAATCCCCAATGTCCTGGAACAACCCCTTTATGTCATCCTTGATACCAGGAGTTTTACTTACCAAAATTCACTTCTAAAAAGTCCCCCGGACTCCTTTATGTCTTAGCTATAAGGAAAACTAGCTTAACACAAGACACGTTACCCAATCCTTACTCGTATTGCCCTAGACCATACTTCACTTCAAAAACAACCGAGACTAGACTATCCCAGAATTTTCAACTCCCAAACCCAGAAGTTTTCTAAATCTAAGCTTGGCACAAAAGGTTTACCCATAATGAAGAACCCGGTCGTTACACCTTTTCTTCAAATCTGGGTGATGATACGCTACGACCATTGGAATTTATGTCCGTATAGATCCTATTTATGGATGTGAGGGCACCATATTTGTAATTTGGATGATTGCAAGCCTCTATTCCATAACTTAATTATTCATCACTCATCCTGAGGCAAAGCTGGTCTTAAACATAAAGATTACCTTTTCCACCGATTGACAAGTAGCCTGATTTTCTGAGTCCTGGGATATCTAGGCAGGATCTATGTTGAAAACTTGGATGTACTCCAAATGTAACACCCCAGAACTCAGATCAGCATTTAAAACCCAGAACTCAGAAAAACTCAGAAAAAATTCATCTGTCAGGCAAGCCCCACGGGCTGACCCACGGGCGTCATGGATAAGACGACCCATTGGGGTCCCCGTGGAAAGAGACCAAAGGCTCTATCAGCCTATATCAACTAGACAGGTGTCCCCACGAGCATCGAAGGTCTGACAGGCCATGGGGCAGGTCGTGGGAAACCACCAGTGATCCCCCCAGACCTCTTCTGCCATGACAAGCTGTCACCACAGCCATCTTGGAGGCAATATGCCATGGGAGCCATCCTGGGGAATTACCAGAGGGCCATACCAGCCTATTATATTCTGACGCCTGGGCTAACGGGCCATTATAGGACCGATGCCCATCGGGTAACCTGTCTGGTGAAGGATTTTCCACACTTTTTGTTTTAAGTTGGGGGCATTCCAGTCTTTTCCCAATTTGTTTAACTCCGATCCTAAGTTATTTTAGGGGTAATTAAAGGGGTTTTTTATGCTTTTCCCTCATAACTTCTAAACTAAATCGACACTGTCACTCCCCGAGGCTACCCCCTAGACGTAACACAGGACCTGGGACAACAAGTGCCCCAATCTAACCCTTGGTCATAACATAACTCAGGTATATCAATTTAAGCATAGCGGAAGCATAATACAAATTAGATAACTCAATCCATAAGATAAAATCAAAGAACATGATTCGAAGAAGACCCGAATATCGTCTATGTCTGAAAGATTCTATACAAGACATAAGGAGTTGCTAGGACAAGACCCTAGCTAACTCAAAGTATGAAAATAAGTAATCAAAACAAACTAGAGTCATAACTAGCCCTCGAACAATGAGGACTCACCAACACTGACTGGATATCCGGCTTTGTCTAGCCACGAGCCTAATGGGAAACACATGAATCTATATCATCAAGAGAATGCAATGCAAAATATGCGTCAGTACTACAGGATGTACCAAATATGTGAGATATGCATGATCATGATAAAAAAAACATACTTAAAACATGCTTAAGGTGAACCTTTTCATAAAGAAATATTATAAGAGAATTATCAAGATATAAGGCATAAAACATGAAGCAAGGTTAAAATTCAAAGTATGATATCATATAACTTCATAACTTAAAATAATCATGTAGGAGTTTCTATTAACCAACATAAACCATGCTGACCTACATGGAGTCCAGTGTCATGGACCCACACTAAAAAAGGTTGTCCTAACCGGACAAGGTTAGAACCATGTTCATAAGGATCCTGTCATAAGCCACGGAAGGCAACCTATGGTGGCAATGTAGTTTTGGACTTGGGTTATCTGGAACCCTCATTGCTCGGTGCTAAATACTACTCCCAAAACATAACATGAGGATCACATACATGTGACATATCTATATGTCAAAGCTTGTTCATACCCCGGATCTTCATACTACTAACGAACCTTAGTTTATAAAATGATTCATGAGCATTGATGGTACATCAGGCGTCTTGTTCTTGCATATAGTTCATAAATTGAAAACTTTCATGGCCTTAGTTCAATTTCATAATAACATATACTTTCATAAAACATAGGAACTAGGCATGCATTTGCTTGAAATTCATGAAATCATGCTATAAATTTGCCCAATTTTCTTAAATCACTTCATGCATGTAGGATTCACCATAATTGACCTTCAATTCATGAAATAGGAGTTCATATTTAAAAACCCATGTAAAATCATGCAATTTAATAGAGTTTCATAATAAAATCATGAGAAGACAATTTATAGCAAAACCCATAAGAATTGGGTAAGAACCCTAATTTGAAAGTTCATAAAATCAAAATAGAAATTAGGGGTTTTGGACACAAAGGTGAAAGAAACCCATTATTGAATACCCACATACCTTGATTGAAGCTAACCCACTTGAAATTGAGAAGATTAGGAGACTTGAACTTGGAGCTTGATTCCTTGAGCTTGAGAGAGTTCTTTTCCTTTTTGGGAGATGAATGAGGTAATGAGAAGGGACTTAGGCTAATAGGGTTGGAAATCATGCTAAGAATGGTCAAAAAGACCTCACTTAGGAGTTAAAAGGGTGGGTAATGGCTGAAATACCCCTGGGACTTAATTAAGAAAAAGCTATTTTAAAACTCAGCTTCAGGTTCCACGGGTCCCTTCCACGAACCGTAGAACTAATCTCGGCTCGGGGATTGGAGTCGTGTTTCCTGAGCCAACGTTTCAGGCTGCAGATGAGTTCCTACGACTCAACAAGATGACCCATAGAAATTTCCACGAGTCTTAGAACCAACTCCTGGTTCCAGGGGAATAGACTGCCCTCAGTATGAGTTCCATGGGTGGTTACCACGACCTGTGAAACTAATCACGACCCATAGACTCCACTCGTGGTTCTTAGACCAGAGGTGGGATTTGCAGGATAGGATTCACGGGACACTTCCATGACTCGTTGTTCTTTCCACGACTTGTGTACTTGATCCGTGATCCCTGGGAGTTCAAAATTTCTGCAAGTTTCTGAGTTTAAAAGCTAAATCGATTTTTGGGGTGTTACAGACACTTAGCAAATTCAAAAAGAAAAGAAGCATTTCCTCTCAAGAACAAGCAGGAGGGTTTTCTTTAAGTTCAGCCCCAAATCCAAAGGTTTCAACCATAGAATATTCTTCTAGGTATGTGGGATTTCATCATTGGGTTCCTTCTACCCATTGAGTCCCTAGATTCAGTTTAGTCCTTCAATTCTCCATGAGTTATTAAGATCTAGGGTTCCTAAATCTTAGGGATTCATTGCAATTCATATTCTATTGCTTCGTGATGATAATTACATGTTTCTCGGAGAATTATCATAGTCACATGTACATAATTCAGTAACCCTAGCTTGTCTTAAATTCAGTGCTCATAATTTATACTTGCTAGGTAGGTAATTCAGACAATTATGCTTCAGAATTAGAATGCCACCAGTTTTAGAATATGTATGTTGAATTCTCAGATGATTATCAGTATTTGAGCTATCCAGTATTTCAGCTTGCATTTCATTGCTATATGTATATCCAGTTGGGAGTAGACTTAGCACCAAGTGGATAAACGGATGGAGGCTCACCTACCAGTTTAGGCTGAGACCTTTAGTAGTAGTCCCTGAGTCCCAGAACTATGACGCCACCATAGGTTCTAAAGGGGTCACCCGTCAGATTAGGCTTTACACCCTTGTCCCTTGAGGACACCAGTTTAGTGGATTCACGTCAGAATAGTTTGTACCCTTGGCAAGGTATGAACACCCTTCCATCCAGGGTTACAGGTTGGCCCCATAGCCAGCTCAACTTGGGGTATGTCAGTTAATAGTATCTCCCATAGTTAGACTCAGCATTGCATTGACCTCGTATTCAGTTATTCAGTTCAACTTAGCATGTTACGATACTCATGTTCAATTACTTGGTCACCGCATTCATATACTCTTCAGTTCATGTTTCAGTATATACTCCAATGTTAGTATTTATATTTTACAGCTTTGGTTATATATCCTGCATGCTCAGTACATCCAAAGTACTGATGCATATTTTTGTGCTACATCATTTTATGATGTAGGTTCAGGTGTTCAACATCCAGACCGCGCTTAGTAAAATTCTCTAGTCCCCACTCAACAACATCAATGGTGAGTCCTCATAGCTCGAGGACAATAATTTTTCTTTATTCTTTCAGCATTATGTTCTAGTTTCACACTCTTAGAGTTAGTTAACGGCTTGTCCCAGTAACTCACTTCAGTTAGAGGCTTTCAGACATTGAGTAGAATCAACTCTTGAGTATTTCAGTTTACTTTCAGGCGTAACACATTTCCAAATAATTATATACATATTCAGTTATGTTTGGATTTCTTTTCCAACTCTTATATTATAAATCAGTTAAGTTTTTCGGACAACTTAAATTAGTCAGAAATTATCTAGACATTCCAGACCATGGGTTAGCTTGGGGTCACTTGTGATACTAAGCACTATGTTACATCCCAAACTTGGTATCAAAGCATAAGGTTCAAGTGTCCTAGGGTGTCTAAAATCTGCGTCGAATAGAGTTTTCTTCATGGGTGTGAAGTGCGCCACACTTATGGGGGAGAGGCTATGAGAGGTCATTAGGAAAAGATTCACTTCATTCTGTTCTATCTCGTGCTATTGAGTATGAACTCTATTTAATCTCCTTCTAATTTGTGCACTATGCATTTCAAAAAATACCTCCTAGACGAGCCAACGCAAAGAATCAGCTGGCACCAGTGATAAGTAGGTAATCTACCAACTTATTAAGCTTATATCCATGAATTATCGCTATGTCTTGAATCGATTTAGAGGTTCTTATGGCCTTTATTGATGTCTATGCAGGTACTTTTGATAGAAGATGAAAAACAAGGATATGGACCCAACAAAGATCCAAAACGGAGCTAAGTGTGAAGAGTTGAGAAAAGCTGAAGAATCTGAACCAAGATGCGGTGGTTGTGTGACATGCACAAGCTGAGGTGCGGTTCGCACCTCCTCCTCATGAAGCTGCTAAAGTTGTTGAAGATTCTGCAAAGGAGTGCGGCCACTATGCGATAAGCATATCCCATGGTGTGAAATGCACCACCTTCACACGAAGCCTGCGACGCACACATCCCGTGGTGCGAAATGCACCACCTTCACAAGAAGCCCACAATTTTAGCAGAAGTCACTGGTTGAGTTGAAGCAGGTGTGCGATGCGCACATCACATTGTGTGAACCGCATATTGTGTTGCACATCCCCCGAAGGGCAAACTTGTCCTAATTTTATGTGATGACTTGGGAACATATAAAAGGCCATTTTAGGCTCAATTTGTATATACAATACTTCAGAACTGAGTCTTAAAGAATAGTTTTTTGCTTTGTAAACAATTTTCACCTCCATTGAGAAGAGGGTTTCAATCCAAATCTCTTAGTTAACAATTTGTATGCCTAATTTAATTCCAGAACTTGAGATTCAGCTATAATGGATGGGAATTTGACTTACTCAGATGGTATCTCTTCTTCTCCTACTATGAGTGGCTAAATTCTCTTATCTAGGAGTGTATTGATGATGGGTTCTTAGCTAATGGGTATGGGTGTTGTTAATTCATCTCTGTAATTGCTTATTTGACATGGGTCTAGTAATTACACAAAGTTTTAATCATAAAATTGATGGTTGCAAACATTAGTTTACTTTACTTGACTATATGATTACTTGAAAGAGGATTCCATAGTTGTGGATGTGAAATTGCTAGTGGGTAAATGGGAATCCATCTAGATTTGAGGCTAGAAATAGCTTTTATTGTAGGAATTTCCCATTTAAGGGTCTAAGCTAGATATAGTATGACCTCCCCAAGCATACGTTGGTTGATTGTTGATCAAACCAATGGTGTTCTACCCAAAATCATTGGAAATGTGAATGTTGGTCGAGAGATAAATATTCCACACCTATAACCAATGCTACTTATGTCAAATAGCGAGAATAGAAGTGAATTGATGAGCACCCTATCCCATAAGCAACGCCCCATCGGATATGCACCCCTAGTCTTCTAAATCACTTGGTACACCCATCTTTAGTTTTATTGTTTTTTGTTGAATTGTGTTAGTAGTGACAACTTTCCCAATTGCCCCCATCCTTTTACTTTTTTTGTTTAAGCAATTACTCTCGCCTTGAAATCATCTCATAAAATCTCTACTTGGCTAAGTCAAGTCCCTTGGGTATGACCCCGACATCCGTTGGGTTTATAAATTTTGTTTTGCTGCACGATCACCGTGGCCTCTTAATTAGAGAGAATGATTTGAGCGTTCATCAAAAAATGGCACCGTTATCGGGGACTTGAGTATTAGCTCTTTTTGATTGTTCTTTTGAAGTCAACTTGAGAGTACTTGTTTCTTTTAATTTTGTTTGTTGGTTGTGTTGTGATTAAGCAGGCTAGCCTATGAATGAAGCTGACGACAACAAGAGCATTGACGACTTCATAGAAGGTGACGAGGCTAAGCCTATGATGCAAGGGGGTGTAGATGCAATCCGCCTACCCCCCATAGTGGGAAATGCTATTTTTCATGTGACTAGCACTATGCTCCATTTAATCCAAATGAAAGGTCTATTTGGTGGATAGAACATGAGGATGCCAACCAACATATTCAGAATTTTGTGGAGATTTTCCAACCATACATCATTCAAAACATCTCCCAAGAGTCCATCCGATTGTGCCTATTCCCCTTCTCATTGACGGGGGAAGACACGACGTGGTTGGAAGAATTGCCAGATAGATCCATCACATCTTGGGCCGAGTTAGTTGAGGATTTCACTTCAAGATTCTTCCCACCATCTCGTATGATGCAACTAAGAGACGAAATCATCAATTTTAGGCAACTTCCGGATGAACCCTTACATGAGGCTTGGTTGAGGTTAAAAAAGAAACGTATCTTATGTCCAAACCATGGGTTGTCAGACAATGTGTTGCTCCAAAGTTTATACCGGTCATTAAGCTCCTTGAACAAGTCGGTGGCTGATAACCTTGGAGGTGGCACCTTCATGGATATGGGATTTCCTATTGCCTCAGCTTTCTTAGAACGGATGACGAAAATGAACCAAGCTTGGTATACACGAGAAACCAATGTACCAACCTCAGGAGCAACCTCATCTATCTTGATTAATGAAGTTAAAAAGAGAAGAGAGATTCAAGATGAGATAATGGCCAAAATGATGACACAAATCGATCTCTTGGCAAAATATGTGAATGATACTAAGGGGGTGAGTGCTGTAAATGTGCCAAAAATAAGAGCTAACGATGATGAACTTATGTTGTTGGTGGATGACAAGTTGTGTTTTGTGTCGATGAGTTCTTGTATCAGGTATTATCGCCCAAAGAAAGAGAACCAAGGTTAGAAACGAGATGAGCGGGACAGGTATGGTGAGCGATACAACTATCGAAGTGCATATGTAAACCTAAACAGATCGAATCCCCTCCACCAACTAACTACAAGCAACCCCGAGCATTCCAAGTTAGAGGACATGCTGTCCTTGGTGCTGAAAAAGGTAGATACAACACACGCCAGGGTGCATGAGCTTAAAAGTAAGGTCTCCACACTTCATAGAACTGTGAGCTCTCATTCAACCTCCATCAAGCAACTTGAAATCCAAATGGATCATCTTTCCATTCAAATAACTCCGAGGGTAAAGATACCACTTCTTAGTGGTGCCACAACGAACTCTAGACATGACGGACACATCATGGCCATTGTTACTAGGAGTGGCTGAAAAACTGGTGAGACAAGGGAACCCATTATGGAACCGGTCACAAAACCAAAAGAGCCTGCTGTTGAACTAGACAAAAAGCTAGGAGATAAAGAGGTGGTGCATGAGAATGTAAATGACACTCCGGAGGTAAGAAAAGAACCTGAAATATCAAGTACCCCGAGAGATATTGGAAGTGATAAAGATAAGGAAGAGGTCAAGACCCCTCCCCAAGTGGTCATTGATGACAAGGTGGACTCTCCTCTTGTACAAAGCATTCCGACCACAACACCCAAAGGACCTCCTCCGTACCCTCATCGGCTAAATAAGATGAAGGAGGAGCAATAATTTGGCAAGTTTGTTGACATGTTCAGCAAGCTGTCAATAAATATCCCATTAGTCGAAGCTCTAATACAGATGCCAGGGTACTCCAAATTTATGAAAGAGTTACTTAAAAAGAAGAAGGCGGTTGAAGTGGGCAAGGTTGAGATGTCACATAGTTGTAGTGCAGTGATGACTAGCAATGTGGCTACAAAGAGAGACAACCCAGGTGCGTTCACTATACCATGTACAATTGGTTTGTTTATATTTCGAAGGGCCTTATGCGACTTGGGGGCAAGCAACAACTTGATGCCCCTTATAATTTTTCAAAAGCTAGGGTTGGGCACTCCCAAGCCTACTTCTATGCGGCTACTTATGGCTGATAGGTCTATTAAGCGCCCTATGGGAATATTGTTTGATGTATTGGTAAAAGTGGACAAACTAATTCTTCCTGCGGATTTTGTCATCTTGGACTGTAAGGTAGATGTAGAGGTTCCCATTATCTTGGGACGACCATCGTTAACCACTGGGTGGGTCCTTATTGATGTCGAACTCAGAGAACTCAAATTCTGAGTGGGAGATAAGGTAGTGATCTTCAATGTTTGCCAACCTACTAAGCCTCCGCACGATTTGAGAGTAATATCGGTGATAGAGTTTGAGGAAAAAAGGGATGATACCCTTGGAGAGTGTGAAGGGTGCAAACCACCTGCATTTAATTCATTGCAAGGTGAACAACTTGATGGCATCTCTAAGGTGTCGATGGAGCAATTTCCCTTATTGGAATGGGGCCACGCCAACTGGATTGGCATGTCTTATGACAATGGTAGAGAATTGAGGTACTATCGTCGTGCCGCGACAAAAAATCAAGTGCTTCTTTGGAGGCAACCCAAGTATTTTTTCTTTATTTTCTTTACCTTTGTTGTTTTTGGTGTTTTTAGGGAGTTCATGAAGTAGAAAGCAAACCAGTGCGGAATAGGGCTACAATGGGGCATGCGGAGGCTTATGCGGACCGCACAAGAAACTGTGTGTGTCGCACAATGCACCACATGCCAAAACAGAATGACTGGAAAGAAATTGGAAAAATTAAAGGTGATATGTTCTGAGCCGTGCAGACGGCACGAGCCTAAGTGCGCGTCGCACCTCCATCACATAGCAACACAGATGTTTTGATAAACCCAGGAGTGAAAGAAGTCATGTACAATACGCCATGCGGTCCGCACCTTGCCTGGTGCGAATTGCATGTCGCAGCACACAGAAGGTAATTTTTAAATTTTCATTGACCTGACCCATTGACCGACCTGACCTGGAGATGACCCGATTCAAATTCTTTGTTCTCTTCTACTTAAACCCACCTCCTTCATCAACTTCACCTCATTTCTCTTCGAAATTTCAAAAATTCTCTCCTAAAATTTCCCCAAAAGCCCTCAAAGTCTCCCAAAACCTTCTCCTCTACTAACCCAACCATTTCCATCACTACATTGTCACTACCACTGTCAGTCTCCGATGAGGTCCACTTGGGTCATCTTTATTGAAGTTCAAAAGCTTCAAATTTTACTTTTCTCATTACAATCTTCCCTTGTGGTAAGTTCTCCGATGTTAAATACTTGTTTTTATGAAGGTTGGGAACCCATATTGTGAAGCATGCTTAGTAGAATTGCCATGTTGATTTTTGGACGAGACCCAAAGATTTTTGGGTACTCATTTTGAATTGTTTGATACTAGCTCTTCATGTCAACTTGGTAGGACTTTAATTTTATGAATGCATGTTGAGGGGTAGTGATTTTTAGCCTTGAAATCTGTGATGGGGTGAAGTCTGAGTAACCCACTCGTGACTAGCGAATGATTTGGCTCGATGATGGATTGGGTGACGTCATTCTTAAGGGCAAGTTGTCGTTTGCCATGAGTTCTTGTTAAAAATTAATTCGTACGGCGGAATTTTACTGATTGTATACCCATGATTCTTGTTAGCATTATAATTAGGGGTGTATGATCTTGTGCAAGAAGGGAGTTAACTGTGCTGAAAATTATTGGTAGCTATTGTTAAAATTGAGGGATCAATGTTCCCGATGATGGATGGGGTAACGTCCATCTTAACGAAAGTCGTTGAATCCTTTCTTATTGTTTTGTGTCAATGGAAATTCGGGGAAGTCTGATTACCCGGAGGTTATAGTCATAATACCCCATAGACTTTGTCAATGTGGATATAGTTTGTCATGTGGTGTCTAGTGCCCTAGTTCCTCTTGCTCTATGAATCACATGCGCAATCTGTAAGAACGCAAGGAATCATTGAATCCAATTGTGTCTTTGCATTTTTTGCATATGATGCATGTGCGGAGCGCACTATGCATCGCATTTGGCCTAAACATGCAATTCGGCTACTGCTTTAAGTGGAGAAGTATGGTGCGATGTGCAGTTTCTCTAATGCGGTCCGCACCATCGTCACACCACAAAAGAAAACCACTGGCAGGAGTCTGTTAACTCATGCGACAACACATGCGACGTGCACTATGTCTAGTGCGATTCGCATGAGTTTACAAACCCCTCCTCTCTTTTGCTTTCCACTTTGCTGAATTCCTTAGTTTGGTAGTTGTATATATATGTTTATAGTGCATGCTACTAACGCCCATTCGAAGGAATATGTCCTCCAACATGCACCATCAAAAGAGACGTTCCCTAAAGCATACTCCAAATGTAGGAATACCCACACAAGAAGCAGAACATGTTGAGTCGGGGATTCGCTTCGGGCTTAAGGGAATGGAATCCTATTACCTTGAGTTCAGGAAGCGCCCATTCTTGGTATAAAAGGGGTTCAACATAGATGATTTCCAAGAGGAATTCCCGAACATACCAAAACAATTTCGCTTAAGAGCTTGGGAACATTTCTCCAAAACACCAGGCCTCTACTTTCCTGAGTTGGTATGGGAATTCTATGCTTCATACCAGGCCAATCTTGACATACTAAATACCAAAGGCCCACTAAGAAAGTCACCCTGCCTCAGGACAGTATGGGTACGGGGTAAAGAGGTGAACATTACCCCGGAAGCCATTCATTCTACAATTGGGACAATGAAACAATCCCTTAATCAAGGTTCATAGAACGCGTAGAGAGAAAGGATGAGGAATACAAATGGGTTGCTAGTGTGATTGCAGAAGGAGACCCCCTTTGGGCCACTACAAAGGGGCAGATTTAACGCTCGAATCTCAGATTTGAAGCCCGCATGTGGTTCGACTTTATGAGCACAAGGCTCAACCTGACCAGCCACACCACTAAAATGACCATTGAGATGGGCATTCTTCTTGCATACATCATGATAGGCCTCAGATTAAATGAGGGCGAGATCATAGCTGAACATCTCAAGTGGAAAGAACGACATGACTCTACATCCATGGCATTCCCCGTGCTCATCACTCTTCTATGTATCCAGTCTGGATGCCCTTTGTTTCGAGGATTTGACAAGGCTAATCAAGCTAAAGGCATGGTTTGCCTAGACACAAAGACGGATAAATATGCTCCACACGTTAAGATGAGGCAGCTCGAACAAACTTCTGATGCCACCACATTCAGGCCTTGGGGCATAAATATTGTGCATGATCAAGGAAGGGATTCACCCGCATCTCAAGGAGCCTTGAGCACTGTACATGGAGCATCAGAAGCCACTCCTTCAGGTGATTTACTCAAGCTTGCTCAGCTTACCAAAAAAATGAGGAATCTTTGCATAAGTTGGCCAGAGAAATCCCAGCTTTGATTCAATCGGCGATCAAGTCATCCCTAAAACCGGTTGTGTCAAGTGTGAGCAAGCTCTGTGTTAGAGTGGAAACTATGGAAACATAGGTTGAGAGGTTCTCGCAAATGATCCATTCTGTTGAAGCAAATTGGGATCTTAACCTACCATCCCCAAGCTCAAACTCTCTTCCTAGATGTGCTAGCCCTCCTGATGATTGGTGCACTAGTTGGGACCGGGCTGATGAAGAAGATATATCTGAGATGCAGGAGAACGGGACACCAGTAGAGATTACTCTAAATAATGCAATGCTGATCATCCACCATCAGCCAACACCTCCAATGCCATATGAGAGGAAATGGGTACTTCAACAAAAATGGTTCTCGTATCACGAGCTGATGACTTTTGAGGATAGGTGGTTTGTGGATCCCTCGAGTCGACTTTAGGTCCGGTGGCATCCATTGATTCCTCCACTGGAAGGGTTTTAGATAGATCCAGCACATGCTTACATACCACCACCGGCACCACCAGCTCCACCGGCATCTTGACCACCTTATCAATACTATTCTTGGAGGCTCCGTCATCATCATTAACCTACTCAGGGAGTTTTTGGCGCTCATTCTTATTTGGATATCTTTTTGTGCATCGTGGGATATGCTTTCTTTAAGCTTGGGGGAGTCTGTAAGTATTAACATCATGATGCTTGTTGTGATCGACATCGCCTTTAGACTATGTTTTATTTTAGATTATGTTTTCATTTTTCTTTAAGCTTAATTGTACCCTCACAGGGCTTGAATTTTATTGATTGTGTGTCGGGTTGGTCTTACATGCCCCATTTTCCCACCACACGTGCCCTGCAAATGCGCTAAATGCCTACGCCTAGGCTTGTTCTTGAATGAAATTATGAGTGCAAATTCGGTTATTGCCTTGTTAATAGTAGTGTAGAAATAAACTCCGAGAGTTTTCTTAATACCATGGTTCTTTCCCAAGGAGCAAAAGTTTTGATTATTTTCTTTTTCTTTTCTTTTGTTTTTGTGTGTCAAACCGGGTTGGCATTTCCCTATGATAGATTGAGAGGCGACTTTCTTAAGGAAAAATGCCAAGTTTTAATTTAGAATTGAGTCCGTAAGTGCTTGTCTCGAAATGGGGCAACCAAATATTTTTTTTAATGGAAAATTATTGTTGAAAATGAAAGGAAGAAGGGAAATGAATTTTTGAGAAAAAGAATTCTCTTGTCATGACTTGCACACTCTCGCTTTGGCTTGATTAACTCACAAACGAGTGTGTAATGAACTCGTAATAGCTTGTCAAAAATCATTTGCCTCAATTGATTGTGGGACTAATGAATGAAGTCTTGCGGCATGATGCCTTGTGTAGTGAGGCTGTACCTTGATTCTTGTGCATAAGTATCATCTAGAACTTGCCCCGAATGTAATTCAAGGCAAAATTCTAGGTGTAACCAATCTTGAAAGATGACCTTAGGCCCTTTCTGATAAGCCACTTCACCCAAATGACTTCCCAATGACATCAAATCCTAGTGAACCCCTTCGAGCTTTTGACCATTCTTTGGCACCTTGTCAGCACCTTGAAATTTGTTGGAACCTCTATCTTGGCACCCATCCTCCCTAATTGCTTGAAAATGAAATATAGGCTAAAAGCATAAGTTTAGGAGGGGGGGGGGGGAACAAAAGACAACATAGAAAAATGCCTAAGTTTGGGGATGTATATGATTAAATGAGGAGAAGAAAGGAAGTGCACTTTAAGTGCAAGGTAGCACCTTAATTTCAAACTGAAAATTGCTCCAAAATATCAATCCAATGAGAAAATTGAAAAGCAAAAATTGGTGCTACCAAGTGAAGGTGATATAAGGTGTGAATAATTATGAGTTAAAAAGGAGAAATCTTGGATTATGCGAGGGAGGAATAAGGTGAAGTTGAAATGGAAAATGTGAGTGGTGTTCGAAATGAGAACAAAGAGAATTAGGGAGGTATAGTCACTTGAACCAAATGATATCCTCACCTTAGTCCTAGACAACATCGTAACCGCAAGTCCTTGGTGATTCCGAGCTTGGCTGCCCTACATTAGTGGTGATTTACATGAAGGGAAATCCTATAGTTCGATGCTCATGCACTTGAACTTCCTTGAGAGAGTGAGACTATTCTTGGCTTTCTTATAATCCCATGTTTTGTGAATTGAATGATTGTGAGTGGGATTCTCTCTTGTGGTGAGTGGCATCATGCACTCGAATTGAAGCGTAGAGTCTCTATTTCAATTGAGGGGAATGAATGAGACAAGTTGTGTGGCGAATGTCGAGTCAAACCTTGACGGTCCATGCTAATGACTTGAAAAGCTTAAATGTCTTGTTTTTAATGGCAAATTCCCTTGATTTTAAATGAGAAATGATGTCCTTTTGAAAAAGGTTTTTGAAATGACAAATTTCCTTGAGTTTTTGGTGGTTCAATCTGAGATGAGCATAGTATTTGAGTCCTTTGTTTGAGTCTTTTGTTTGTTTATTTTTTCTTAAATTTTTAGTGTAGAGTAGTCTTTTGTGCCTTGATAGAGCCTTAGCATAATTCATTCCTTTCCATGTGAGTATCTTGCTTGAGGACAAGCAATAGTTCAAGTTTGGGGGTTTGATAAGTCGGTAATCTACCAACTTATTGAGCATATATCCATGAATTATCGCTATGTTTTGAATCGATTTAGAGGTTCTTATTGCCTTTATTGATGTCTATGCAGGTACTTTTGATAGAAGATGAAAAACAAGGATATGGACCCCAAAAAGAGCAAAAATGGAGCTAAGTGTGAAGAGTTGAGAAAAGCTGAAGAATCTGAACCAAGATGCAGTGGCTGTGAGACACGCACAAGCCAAGGTGTAGTTTGCACCTCCTCCGCATGAAGCTGCTAAAGTTTCTGAAGATTCTGCAAAGGATTGCGGCCGCTGTGCGACGCGCACGTCCCATGGTGTGAAATGCACCACCTTTCCATGAAGCCTATAATTTCAGCTGAAGTCACTAGTCGAGTTGAAGCAGGTGTGCGACGCGCACATCGCGATGTGTGAACCGTATGTCACGTCACACACCTCCCGAAGGGCAAATTGTCCTAATTTTATGTGATGACTTGAGAACATATAAAAGGCCATTTTAGGCTCAATTTGTATATATAATACTTCAGACCTGAGTCTTAGAGAATAGTTTTTTGCTTTGTAAACAATTTTCCACCTTCATTGAGAAGAGGGTTTCAATCCAAATCTCTTGGTTAATAATTTGTGTGCCTAATTTGATTCTAGAACTTGAGATTCAGCTATAATGGATGGGAATTTGACTTACACAGATGGTATCTCTTCTTCTCCCTTAAAGAGTTGTCAGTTTTGGTTAATCATTTTCTAACAACTTATGTGTCTGCCTATTTTAATAATTTAAATTTTGATTTTGAAAAAAAACTATTTTTCTCTGCCTAAGTTAAGTTAAGTAGCAAGAGAATTTGGTTTTCATCGTCTCCTTTAAAATTGAACGCCTGAAATAGTTGTTTTCTTATGTACTTAAAGGGGCTTATTTGAAAGATAACAAGAAAAGAACTTTTCACTGTTTGAATAAAACTTTGTTTAAATCTTGCCTTAATTTCTTACATACTTGGTCTGTAAATTAAAATGTTCTCTCTTTATAACTTAAATTGTTCTTTCCATTTCGAAAACTTCCTTTTAACTCATCATTTTTTAAGATAATTCAAAAATATTGATCTTTTCATTGTTTACATAGACTTTTGTCTAAATCTTTCAACACTTTTTTTTTAAGTTAGAAATAATTACCTTTTAGTATTCGATTAAATAATTCCCTTTTCTTTTCTAAGTTAGTCAAAAATTAAGTTAGTTTAAAACAAGATCGGATAACCACGAGTTAGTAGATACTCCAAATGCCTTAAAATTTTTCTTGGAGTATTAATATGGACAGCTTACCTAAAATCTCTTAAAATTTTAAAGTATTTATCTGTTTTAGATTTTAAAGATTTTTTTAATTTCTTTTATAAAATTAAGTGGCGAATCTTGCTTTATTTAAAATTGTCTTGAAATTATTAATTTAGTTTCGAAATAATTTTAAAATTCGAAAATTATTTTGTTTGTCCAAAAGATCGGAAAACACTGTCCCTCTTATTGTCTCTTTCTCTCTCCTTAATCATTTCTTCCTCAATCTGCTGGGAATGAGTCATCAACCTGGAGATATCTATTTCCTTAACCAACATCGCAGTCCTACACTCCTTAACCATATCATTGGAAATACTTGACACAAACTTACTCATGCGAGCTCTAGAGTCAGATATCATTGCCGGAGCATACTTTGAAAGTTGAGTAAACTTGAGAGAATACTCTTTCACACTCATGTTACCCTGCCTCAAGTTGATGAACTCCTGAATCTTAGCTTTCCTTAATTCAAGTGGGAAGAACCTGTCTAAGAAACAAGAGCTTCTACAAGATGAGCTTATGACATAAGATGAACACTACTCCCACCATAGAAGGAAGTAGGAGCTGCTGGAAGATCACCGCAATCCTGAACCTGTGAAACATCACCAACCCTGCAACCAGACTATACCCAAAAAGGAATAGCAAGAGTAGAATTAGTACAAACACACGTACTGGTAGGCATCATCGGCTGACCCAAATTCACTCCTACCATCATATAAAATCAAGATAAAATGCACAAGGTAAATGCTTCACCCCTTTCAACGTCGCTTTTATCAATCCCCTCTTTCAGAACCGACCTTTCTAACCTTTCGCTACCAACTCCCCCACCCTAGTCTTGACCTTGATATCTAGGACTTCCCAAGTCTCACTCACAACTAGACTTCTCAAAATTGCCTTGTCACCCAGACTTCCCAAGTCACCTTGACACATAGACTTTCCAAGTCACCTTTAACCTTTACCCCAGTCAACTACCTTGACCAAATATCCAGGCTAAATCCGGCCAACTGCCCAACCAAACCACTTATACCCAAAGTATTACCTACTATTTTCCTGACTTTCCAGGACCTCTAGGATAGCTTTTACCACCTGGTTATATTAACCAATAACCACACCCAGACTCTCAGTCTTCCTCTATATTTACCAACCACATGTAATTCACCAACAACCATTGACATCTTCAATGACCACCCATAGAGCTACATCTAAATCCCTTCTTAGATCACATAACCCGAACCCTCCAAGGATCCTCCATCCACACCTAAGTGTTCAACAGACTACCCCGGTCTACACCAAGACCCACGTTAGCTTATTAACCACGATAATTCATGATCGCCATTAGTACACTTAATGACATCAATTTATGAGTACATAACCTCTTTTAAATAGTCCAGACCCACCCAGATCCCCCTAACACATCTAGGTGTTAACATGACAAACCCGGTCTACACCAAGACCAACTAATAATCAATATAATAACCCGATCTACACCAAGACCAACTAATAATTAACATAATAACCCGGTCTATACCAAGACCAACTAATAACATAATATAACAACCCGACCTATACCAAGACAAAACTCACAATATAATATAACAACCCGGCCTACACCAAGACCAAACTCACAATATAATATAACAACCCGACCTACACCAAGACCAAACTCACATTATAATAACCCGACCTACACCAAGACCAAAACACAATATCACAATTTATAAACACAACCTGGTCCACTCATGGAACCAACAACAAGTGCACAATGAAACAATATCAATGCAACAAGGCAGTAGAACAAATTTATACCAGGCGTGGTACCCGAGCCAACCGTTAGTATATCCCATACTAGGCATGGTACCCGAGCCAACTATTAGTATATTTCGTACCAGGTAAGGTACACGAGCCAACCGTTAGTATTCCCATACTAGGCGTGGTACCCGAGCCAACCGTTAGTATTCCCGTACCAGGTGTGGTACCCGAGCCAACCAAATGTCAAACAATCCACAGTCACAACAATGAACAATAAATTTGTAATAAGCAAAATGCACAGTTCAATTTACAAGACTGTTAAACAGAACTATTAGACATTTCCTAATCATCCCTAAGCAATGCATCTTATACAAATACTTAGATAAGAGTACTCAAACACACAAAGCATACATAAATCAAACCATCACCTACCCCATTCTGGGTACATTATGAACCGTCAAATCTCGTCCGAAGACTAACCCCGGTTCGCCCCTTTAGACATGCAATTAACTAAATTTATTCCTGACCCTCTTTCTAGGACCAAATACAAACTGGGAAAACTTTTCCCAGCCTTAGAACACAGCCAACGAATATCCTAATTCTAGTTCTCACATTTATTAGCAAAATCACACAAATTAAGCAATGCCTAGAATATCACAACACATTATCCCAATTCTACCATTTCTAACTAATCCAACAAATCAACAATTTCCTCCAAATTTCGTGCCCGAAGGCCTAAACATGGATTCTCACTTTCATTCTACACAATAATAAGAAAATGAAAGCGGTCAATCTACTCTTTGGAAGAAACCTAGCCTACCTGGATGTCGAGCAGCTGTTCCATGCCCTTTCTGGCTCGGTGAAGGCATTCCCTGTCGATTCTACAGGCCTGAATCCATGGTTTTTGCATCCCTTTATCCGGAATCCCTCCTCCCCATGGCTCCCAAGCTTTGGAGCAGCCTAGGAGGATTTTTGGAGTAACCTTCATCTGTTTTTGACTAAAGAAGGGAGAATGGGATTATAAAACCCATTTTTGGGCTTTTTGGTTCCGTCATTCCGCTATAGCAGACGACCAAATGCTATGGCAGTACCGCTATAGCGACCTAAATCCTGCTACGGCGGACTCAACTTTTTAGCATGAACAGTCTTCAGTAAAACAGTCATAAATTTTTACTCAAGAAGCAAATTAATAAACGGTCAGTGGAGTTGGAAAAAGGACTCAAAGATATTTAATTTGGTGGGTATTGGGACCCCTAACTCATTATATTCTAGGATCAATGTACGTTTGAAGTTGACTCTAGTTTGAACTTAGTTCAGAACTAAATCGGTAAGGAAGCTTTCAACTTAACTTTGTGCTAGGAGTATTGTATGACCTTAGTACATACCAAATGTACTCTCATACTAAAGAATTAATCCTAACTCTTATTACGAACAAGAGGCACCTACCTTGATCGCATATATTTTTAGTAAAAATGGAACAGGTCGTTATAACAGATACCAATTTACCCATTGTTCATCCTCGAACGATCTCTAAGGCAGAAGGAAAAGAATGAACCAGCCCTTATAAACTTAATGCTCTACTATGAAAGCGTAGAAATAGCCTTACACGAACCACCAAACTCTCAAATCCCCTGGGTGTACCCAAGCTCAATCGAAATTTAATTTGATTCTGCTCTGCCAAGGAATTTCTTCCTTACAGCTGTACGAGACCAGTTAGATTACTCCTCCTCGAGTGCCCAAGAAATATGGGCCTTGTTGAAATACCATAGTGAAAGAATTTCAAACATTATGGATCAAAACTTAATTCCCACGCTACGGTGCTGACCGTCATTGACTTCCGCTATAATAGTAATTTCTCCGCTATAGTGGAGGTCGCAATAGAGATGTGTCAACTGCTATAGCGGTTGACACGGGACAGAATGTTGTAAAGTTCCCCAAAAGTGACCATTTTACAGCACACTTAATTTCCTGATGTTCCGGAACAACCCCTTCACGTCAACCCACATACTGAAAGTTCTACTTACCCGAATTTGATTCTGAAAAGTTCTTCGGACTCCTTAAGGTCTTGGCTAATAGAAAAACTAACTCAAACCAAGATATAACACCCAATCCGCACATGAACTTCCCTAGACCTTACCTTTCTCAGAATTCATCCGAGACTAGCCTAGCCTGAGATTTCTAACACCTCAATCGAAAGTTTTCTAACCCGAACTCCATCCCCGAAACTTTCTTCGGGTACTAATCCCCCCACATATCATCCTATCACTTATTCCTATCAACACTTTACCCCAAGACACCACGTATCTCTAAACCACACAACATCAAAAATTTCATTGGAACCCATCCTAGCCTGAGAATTTGTTAACTCTCGCCTTAGGTGGAATTTTACCCAGGCACTTACACCCTAACCAAATGCTATAGTGAGCACACCTGCACCACTCAACCGACCTCACCACTAAGGATCATCAATAATAAACCAACCACTACTCAGTCAATTATGGGTCATTTTGCCAAATTCTACAAAAGTGACTACTCCCACCAATGGTCAATCATAATTTTACCAATACCCAGGCTACCATATCTACCCTTTCCTCTTATTGTGCATGAATGCTAAGTAATTCCTGCAATAGCTCGCATCTCAAATAGTGATTTAAAATGACCCGAGAATGAAAGACAAAACAGGGGAAAAACAGGACAGGGATTATGCCCTGCCCATCCTGCTATGGCATCTTGCACATCGGTATGGCGACCCCCAACAGTAGCAGCCCATAAATTTTTCCATTTCTGCAAAATTTCCTCATTCCCCTTCCCTGTTTTGACATTAACACATAAAAGCACATTACGGCCTTTCAACATAATTGAAAATTTAGCACCACATTATCATAAAATCAGTTATGAAACACCCCAGAACTACACACAATATCACGTTCCCGCTATCGTGCACTACTAGTCCCCGTTTTTCCTTCCTATGGTTCCCAACCGATCCTGTCTATCCCAAAACCAGAGCTTCCCCACAGTCATCAATTCCTTTTGTCCCCTTACCATCTATACAAATGGTAAGTTTATACCCGAATGTAATACAAACCATTCCAATTAAAGCATACCGCAATTTATCCCTAAAGCAAATCACAAACTTTAAATCCAGAATAAATTCAATGAAGTCACAATCATGAGTCACCACAAAAATTTTCTTACCGCAATTCCCGCTATCAATCAATAATAGCCCTTTTCCCCCATGGTTCCCAACCAAGTCCCGACTGTCTTGAAACCAAAGTTTCCCTACAATCATAAATCATTTTTTCCCCTCACCATCTTAACCAATGATGAGCCCTTTCCTTGAAAACTTTACATGTAATTCTAACTCCAAGCACACTCAACACTTAATCATACTCAATCATACCAAGAATCAATTACCATTTCCTTAAGACTCATAATTTCATAACCAAGCAACAATCATATACGAATCAGTAAATCGTGCCAGCATTATAATACACAAACACTTCAGTTTCACGCTACACAAAAATCACACCACAACAATTACTCTATATTCGTCCCATGGATGACCCTTAGCCAATCACCCATGCCTTACCACAGCCTCTCAGGCCAGATACCAATTGGAACCTTCCCGGTTCCAATCCTTCTTGCTTGTTTGTCATACCCGGAGTCCAATGACATCCCTAACCTTGTTGAGATACCAATTGGAATCGAGAGATACCAATTGGACTTAACCCATACAAGCAAGTAACGAAACCGCACGAAAAGGAATGAAAGAAGAGAAGTGTTTCCTAGAATGCTTCATAGCTTCCCTAGGATTAGATGTGGACGTCAACACACCAATCAACATGACTCTATTCGATATTTTGCTCTTGTACTGGGAGACCGGTAACCTGGGCTCTGATACCATCTGTCACGACCCAACTACCGGGCCGTGCAGGCACCTACTCTACTCCACCTAGATAGGAGAACCCTTACCACCCGAACCAACAGGTAATGCGAAAAAGAAAATAAACCATTAAATAAGTCCCTTAATACATGAGAAATCCTTTTACAAAATATTTGGAAAATCTTTATACAACAACATTACATGGTTAGTGTATGAGATTCTGTATGTATTTAATTTAAGTGAGCATGAAAGAAGCATGTTGCTAGATGTGAATAACAATTCTAGTTGGTCTAAGGGAGACTAATCTTGTGTAAAAAAAATTCGACTAGTTACTTTCTTTTTTTTAGATCTAAAGATCTCGTACTATAAAATTTTATATTGGAGTAGACAATGTGAAGTATTCCTACTTGTTCATGTTTAGTTTACTCATCTCTTTCTATACTTCTAAGGGCAGCCCGGTGCACTAAAGCTCCCGCTATGCGCGGGGTCCGGGAAGGGCCGGACCACAAGGGTCTATTGTACGCAGCCTCACCTTACATTTCTGCAAAGGGCTGTTTCCACGGCTCTTTCTATACTTCTGTTGCTAATAAATTTAGCCAACATTACTAGCATAAAATTTGATTTTTTGGCAAATTTGTGATTTTTGATTGAATCTAGGTACCCATAGAAATCATGTTTTATAAAGTCATTTGATATAATTTTTCTCTATTTCAGTGAGTTAAAATTTGAATGATATGCTGTCCACTTGATTGGATATTTAAGATACATGGCTTAGGCTCACTAATTCTTGTGGTCAGTTACTTGAAAATGGATTAGACAATTATGAATTTACATTATCCCTGACACATCTATTATGTTCATATCTTGTGAAAATTTGGTATGACAATATATGCCTTGTTTCTTTGTGTTGTTGAGAAAGGAAATCAGAAGCATAATCAGACTCTTTTGCCCTTTTCTTGCTCTATTTTAATTGTTAAAATTCAAATGACATTAAAGATTCATAAAGGATTTGAAAAAAAAAAGAAGAAAACAATTGGCTTTCACACTTTTTTTATGTGACAAGTAGAAACAATAAGGATGTTGCAAGTGCAGGTTCTTGTGTGTACGGTAGTATTACTGCCATTCTTAGTATACCATTAGTTGAGTTATATCATGCTTCTAATCTCATTTTCAATTTGTGAAGTTACATGCTTATTTGACCTATTTAACATGATATACATGTACAATGCGTGTGGTCATATATCATTACTAAATTAATTAAATGAGCTTTGCTGGAATAACGATCCGAAGTATGTTTAAGTTAACTACATCATCATATATATATTTTACTCCCTTCTCTTGTTTAAGTTCTTTATGTGCTTAGTTCTATTAAAAATATTCATTACTTTATTATTTTAATTCTTTAGTTAAACATTAAGAACAAATATACTCTTACCCTATGGATATTTTTTTTACATGTACATTACGACAATGTCACTTGGAGTTCAATCACGGGAAGGGAGGAGTCAACGTATGAAGTGGAGCTCAAATGGAGTCGTGCCCCAGTGGGGGCCAGGTACGTTTTGGGATATGATGACAAAGGAAGGCTATAGCTGACTTCTTGTGTGAAGCGCACGTATAACATTATAAAAATAAAGCAACTTGTTACTCCCTTCCTTTCTAATTTTATATGTCACCCTTTTAAAATCTCGAAGACTTGACAACTTTTATTATTATGTTAAATTATCGATATACTTTCCTATAATGTAAACATTAAAAAATATATATATTTAGCCTTACACTACTTTCAAATGTTAAAATACTTTACTTAGTTCTCTACAGAATTTTTTTTAATGAATTTTTTATAAGTTTTGTTTTAAAATGTTTAAGAAAGTTGATCATACGGAAAGAGGGAGCAACATTGCATTGGACCCATTTTTAGCCTCGCCATACCTGATCTCTCTCTCTCTCTCTCTCGCACTCTCTATCTTAACTTTACTGTATGTATTGTTATTTTGTTATTTATTTTAGTCTCTTACATTCTTTTTTGCTATCAAAATTAAGGTGACATATGCTTTACTAACCATTTCTCTTCTTTTGCTAGATTTTGTAATTTATGTGGTCAGTTACGACACACTATGCTGAATGGAGAATAATGAAAGGTATTCTTTATTAATTCGATGCTTCGCCAACAAGGTTAGTCTTTTAGTCATCACGATCTTTTTATCTCTGAATACGTAGTTGTTTGATAAATTAGCTTTATTTGTCATTATCATATTTAATGCTATTCAAGTGCTTAGTTATTATGTTTAGAAGCGATCAGGTCAGTTCCTCTCTCCTTTACTTTTTTGATATTCTATTCTAGTTTTTCTTACTTGTATCCGTTATTTGAATACTTTAAATATTTTATTGAAAGTGACCAAATCAGTCTCTCTTTCTCTTGATTGTTAATACTACATATATTTTATTTTCTCTATTTGGTGTTCTGAGAGCATGCTTTGATTAATTGAATTCATGAACTTTGTGGATTCCCTAGCCTCATATGCATCACTTCTCAAATTTCGCATGTTTAATCACTTTATCACCTAGATTCGTATTAATTGAATAATAATTAATTTTTGCTTAATTTAATAATTTATTTTTAATAAAGTTTATTTGCATAATCATATATTCATTTTAGTCTAATAATTCATTGACCCTTTTATTTATCTCAAATTTCTCACATAAATAACGAATTCAGCAGGAACTCACATTTGTGGACCTTGAAAGGTGCTTAATACATTCCTTTTGAGATAACTTGAACCCTTACCCAATTTCTGATTGCATAGACCTAAAATAAGGTTTAATTGTAATTAGCTTAGAATGGTTGTAACACCCCGGAATTCGAACCAGCTTTTAAACTTAGAATTTTTGAATTTTCTGTAAATTTCACGAATTTCTAGACCAAGTTCATGGGCCGTGGATGGGAATCATGAGCCGTGGAAAGGTCCCATGGAATCAGTTCAACAGACCCCTCCTCTGGGTCTGAAACCATGACTAGGTTTCATGAATCGTGGATCAAACCACGGTTTGTGATTGATCCTCATGGAATCAAACCCGAGGTCATCAATTTCCTCAGTAACCACAAAGGGGTTCTACGAGCCGTGGAAGGTTCCACATGCCGTGAACCCCGTTTGCAAAAATCAGACCTACAAGTCTACAACTTGGCCAGAAACCACAACTACAAACCACAAGCCGTGGTTCCATCTACGGGCCATAGATGGGGTCCGTGGAAGCCTGAGCCAGGTTTCTTCAGCAGCTTTTTTAGCTTATTTTCTAGGGGTATTTTTGTAATTTCTCACTCTTTTAACTCCTAAGTTAAGTCATTTTAGGCCAAATTAAAGGGGTTTTATCCCCACTTAGCTAGATTCTCATTCATTCTCTCAATTCAAGCTCCAAAAGAAAGAAAAAATATTCACTCTCAAGCTCCAAGGCCTAGAGTTTCATCTTCAAGTCTCTATCTCAAGATTCTTGCTAAGAAAAACTTTGAGTTCAGGTATGTGGGTATTCAATAATGGATTCTTTACACCCGTATGCCCAAGACCTTAAGTTTTATGTTGATTTTATGAAATTATAAAACTAGGGTTCTTACCTAATTATGCAAATCATTATGAATTCAGTTTATTTACATCAATACATATTTTATTCTTAAATACATGATTTGACATGAGTTTCTACAAGTATTTATTGCACCCATAATTTGAGAAAGAATTTAGCATGATTCGACATTGTTACATGTTTTCAAGCATGAATTGGCATGTTTAGATAACATGACCTCAAGTTTCAAGAATTATGTTATCATGATTTATGTGACATCCTGTTCTGCCATCAATGCTTATGAACTAGTTTTCAAAAGTAAAGTTCGTGAGTAATATGACATTCAGATATATTTACATGAATTATGAAAAATATGACATCCAGATATGTCCACATGATTTATGAACAGTTTTGGCATCCAGATATGCCCCAGTATATGTATGAGCTATAGTATATTTTTGGAAGTAGTATTTAGCACCGAGTTAGACTAGAGTTCAGCGTACCCTTAAGTCCCAAAACTACATTACCAGCGTAGGTTATTTAGCCCAATGGGCATATGATAGTGGTTCCACTCTAAACATGGTCTAGTACCCTATCAAGGTACAAAATAGCTCTTCTAACTAGGGTACAAAAGTTGGATTCCATATAGCTCACATGGTCTATATCGGTTACGAGAATCTCTCACAAAAGTGGTTTAAAGCTTTTAAATGTAATTTACTCTTTGCTTTAAGATTTCAGACTTACTACTATGACTTACAATTATAATCATGTTTCCAGCTTATGATATTGCATTGAGTCATTACGTTACAAATTTTACTATCATGACATGATTTTAGCTTAAATATGTTTTAAAGCATGTTTTATTATGAATTATGCATATCTCACATGTTGAGTACATTCCATAGTACTGATCGTATACCTCTTTGTGCTGTATTAGATTCAAGCGCTCTCTCCCAGACTCGTGGCTAGACCCAACATGATTTCCAATCAGAGTTGGTGAGTCTTCATCATTCGAGGGCTAGTTATGATTCTTAGTTAGCTTGATGACTTTCATTCAGTACTTAGAGTTAGCTAGGGTCTTGTCCCAGAAACTCATTATGTCAGTTTTAAAGGCTTTTCAGACATAGCTAGACAGTCAGTATTTGATGTTTCAGATTTTGATACTCTTAAGATTTTTATCTTGTGATGATTTAGTTTGCCTAGTATTTTGATTTATGCTTCCGCTGTGAATATCCAGGCTATGTTAAGTCATGCTAAGGCCAAAGGGTTAGCTTGGAACCACTTGTGGTCTCAGACCCCGTGTTACGTCCAGGGGGTAGCTTTGGGATGTGACAAACTTGGTATCAGAGTACTAGGTTCAAGAGTCCTAGGATGTCTGAAAGCCACGTTAAGTAGAGTCTCTTTCATGGGTGTGAAGCACGCCATACATATAAGGGGGAGGTTACGAGGCATTTGTAGGAAAATCTTTACTTATTTCATGATCAATATCGTATGATAGAGTTTAACTTTATTTTTCCTCTCTAATCCATTCTTTATGCGTTTTAGATCATGCCTCCTCGCAGAGCCAATGCCCATAATGCAAATCCTCCAGTTTCAAACCACGAGGTCACAAATGTGAAGTGCCAAAATGCCATTCAGATGTTAGCCCATGTGATGACCAATTAGGCTAATCAGCAAGCACCTGTTCTTGCCAACCCAAATGGTGGGACAACTACTGCTAGAGTTAGAGACTTTATCCATATGAACTCGTCAAAGTTTTAGGGGTCTAAGGTCAGTGAGGATATGCAGAATTCCATAGATATGGTGAAGAAGATCTTAGAGGTGATGTAGATGACTGGTACTGACAGTGTTGAACTAGTTTCCTACCAGCTCAAGGATGTGGCTCACATTTAGTACACTCAGTGGAAGGAAGGCAAGGGCAGAAATGCAGCTCCTGTGACTTGGGAGTGTTTTGTTGAGACTTTTCTGGATAGGTTCTTCCCGAGGGAATTGAGAGAGGATAAGGCTGAAGAACTTATGAATTTGAGGCAAGGATCGATGTCAATCCAAGAGTATAGTCTAAAGTTCACTCAGCTTTCTAGGTATGCTCCATCTATGGTGGCCTACCCGAGGGCCCCTATGAGTAAGTTTGTTTTTTGGGTATCCGACTTGGTGAAGAAAGAGTGCCAGACAGATATATTATTGGGGAATATAGATATCTCCAGGCTCATGACACATGCTCAACAGATTAAGGATGATAAACTGAAAGAAATGACAAGGGAAAATAAGAAGGAAAGAACAGAGAATTCGGGTTTCAATCCCCAGAGGTCCGAAGGTGGACATCGGTCTTCATTTTATAAGAGGTCATCAGGACCTGTGCCATCATCAGCTAGTGCTCCATCCCCAACACCCAGATAATTAGACTGTTGGAGCGATAAGCTCTCATTCTCAGGAACCATTGTTATATGGACTTCTTACCTAGTTTGCAACAAATATTACAAGAATCACCCAGAGGAGTGTCACTATGTCTTAGGTGGATGTTTTGGATGCGGACAGATGGGTCATAGGATTAGGGATTTCCCCTCAGCCAAGGGGGGAAGGGGTAGTAGAGGTCGCAAGACTCAAGGTACTAATTCAGTAGCTCTAGCAAGCCGTACAGCTCAACAGGGTACCACTTCTGGCATAAGTGGTTGTCACCACCAGAACTGTCTCTATGCTATGTCATCTTGCTAGGACCAGGAGGACTCACCTGATGTAGTCACTAGTATGTTACGAGTTTTTTCCTTCGATATTTATGCTTTGTTAGACCCATAGGCTTCATTGTCTTTCGTGACCCCATATGTTGCTTACAAGTTTGGAGTCAGTCTAGAACAACTCCTAGAACCCTTCTATGTCTCTACTCCAGTTGGTGAATCAGTCCTAGCTCAGAGGGTATATAGAGATTTCCCTATCCCAGTCCTCCATAGAGTCACCTCAACAGATTTAGTGGAATTAGACATGACAAATTTTGACATTATTCTAGGCATGGACTGGCTACATGCCTGTTATGCCTCACTCGACTGCAAAAACAAGGAAGTAAGCTTTAAGTTTCCTAATAAGCTTGTCTTAGAGTGGCATGGTAGTCCTCCATCCTTTAATGGTCAATTTATATCTTATCTAAAGGCTAGGAAAATAATCTCTAAGGGGTATGTCTACCATATAGTTTGGGTTATGGATTCTGAGTCCGAAACTCTATCTCTCCGGTTAGTTCTGGTAGTAAATGAGATTCCTGAAGTCTTTCCTGAGGATCTGCCCGGAGTCCCTCCTGAGCGGGAGATTGAATTTGGGATAGACCTTCTCCTAGATTCTTAAAGAGCAATTGAAAAACCTTTTAGACAAAGGTTTCATCAGGCCCACTATCTCTTCATGGGGTGCTCCAGTTCTCTTTGTGCATAAGAAAGATAGTTCTCTCAGAATGTGCATTGACTATCGCTAGTTGAACAAGGTTACAATTAAGAATAAGTATCTCGTTCCTAGGATTGATGACTTGTTTGAATAGCTTCAGGGTGCCAGCTACTTTTCTAAGATTGACCTCAGATCCGGTTATCATCGTCTTAGAGTTAGAGAGTGTGACATTTTGAAGACAACATTCAGAACTCGGTATGGTCACTATGAATTTGTGATTATGTCTTTTGGACTAATGAATGCTCCTGCAGCCTTTATGGATTTGATGAACAGGGTATTCAAGCATTACTTGGATATGTTCTTCATTGTCTTTATTGATGATATTCTTATCTGCTCTCAGAGTGAGGAGGAGCATGCAAACCATTTGAGAGTTGTGCTACAAACTCTCAAGGCTTAACAGTTATTTGCTAAGTTCATCTAGTGTGAATTTTGGATGCAGTCCATTGCTTTTCTGGGTCATGTATGTCTAAGGAAGGTATTCGAGTAGATTCACAGATAATAGAGGCAGTAAAGAACTCACTTAGACCCACTTACCTGACTGACATTAGGAGCTTTTTGGGTCTAGCTGGGTACTACAGGAGATTTGTGGAAGGGTTTTCATCCATAACTGCCCCATTGACCAGGTTGACTCAGAAAAAGGTTAAGTTTCAGTGATCTAATGAATGTGAAAAGAAATTTTAGGAATTGAAGGCTAGGTTGACCATAACTCTAGTTTTGGCTCTACAAGAGGGTTTAGATGGCTTTGTTGTGTATTGTGATGCATCTAGTGTGGGCTTGGGTTGTGTTCTGATGCAGAGCGGTAAGGTGATTGCTTATGCTTTTAGACAACTTAAGATTCATGAGAAGAACTACCCGACTCATGATCTTGAGTTAGCATCAATGGTTTTTGCTTTGAAGATTTGGAGAAACTACTTGTATGGTGTCCATGTGGATGTGTTTACCGACCATAAGAGCCTTCAGTATGTGTTCACTCAGAAGGAATTGAATCTTCATCAAAGAAGGTGGCTTGAGCCTCTTAAGGACTACTATATGAGTGTGCTTTACCATCTGGGTAAGGTCAATGTAGTACCTGATACACTTAGCAGGTTGTCCATGGGTAGTGTGTCATAAGTTGAAGAAGGAAAGAAGGAGTTCACTAAGGATGTTCATAGGCTTGCTCGATTAGGAGTTTGCCTAACAGATTCAACAGATGGTGGTGTTATTGTTCAAAATGAGTCCGAATCTTCTTTGGTAGTTGAGGTGAAGGAGAAACAAGGCAGTGATCCTATCTTGCTTCAGTTGAAGGATGCAGTCATCAACAAAGAGTAGAGATTTTTCTCCTAATGGGGAGATGGTGTGGTTTGATATCAGGATCGGTTGTGTGTTCCTAATATCGATAGGTAGAGACAATGGATTTTGGCAGAGGCTCATAGTTCCATCTATTCTATTCACCCCGGTGCCACCAAGATGTTTCGTGACCTACGTGAAGTCTATTGGTGGAATGACATGAAGAGGGACATTGCAGATTTTGTGGATAAGTGTACTAACTATCAATATGTAAAGGTAGAACATCAGCAATCGAGTGGTATGACTCAGGATATTGACCTTCCTACTTAGAATTGAGAACAAATTAATATGGATTTCATTACAGGCTTACCTTGTACTCACAGACAACATGATTCTATTTGGGTGATTATAGACATGATGACTAAGTCAGCCCAATTTTTGGATGTCAAGGCTACTTATTCAGCAGAGGATTACGCCATGCTCTACATCCATGAGATAGTCAAATTACATGGGTTTTTATTGTCTATCATCTCAGATAGGGGCACTTAGTTTACATCCTAATTTTGGAGGTCATTTCAGAAGGGTCTTAGTACGTAGGTTAATCTCAGCATCTTTTCACCCACAAACAAATGGTCAGGCAGAGCGTACCATTCAAACCTTAGAGAATGTGTTGAGGGCTTGTGTGATCGACTTTAAAGGTAATTGGGCTTATCACTTGCCTCTTATTGAGTTTGCCTATAATAACAATTCTCATTATAGCATTCAGATAGCTCCGTATGAGGCACTTTATGGCCGGAGGTGTAGATCACCTATAGGTTGGTTTGAGGTAGGTGAGGCTGCTTTGATATGGCCCGATTCTGAAGATAATAAATCAAAATAAATTTGGAATCTAAACTGACTGCATAAGCTGAAAACTGATTCTATGTCTGAAAGACTCTATTGAGATGAGTTGCTGGGAGAAGCCCCCAACTAACTCTACTAGTTTGAAAACTGAAATAAAAGATTGAAATAAATGAAATAAGTCATGTCCTCGAAATATGAGGACTCACCAACTGAGTTGCTGAGAGGTCTGAGGAATTGAACTAGGCATGGTCTGGATGCTGAGCGCCTGAACCTCCATCATGATAGGATGCAACAAAAGTATGCATTAGTACTTGAAATGTACTGAGCATGCGAGATATGCACTAGTCTATACATACTGGATATGATGAGATAAACTGAATATGAATCTGAAAGATATAATCTGATACAATGAACAAGTAGATAAACATGCAACTGTGCGATACTGAACTGAATAACTGACTACAAGGTCATGCAATAATTGAATCTACACTGTGGGATCTACTATTAATCGACATACCCCAAGATAAGCTAACTATGGGGCCAACTTATAACCCTGGCTGGAAGGGTGTTCAAACCTTACCAAGGGTACAAATATTAGCTAGAGTGGATCCAATAAACTGATGCCCAAACGGGCTAAGGTGTCAAGCCTGATCTGATGGATGACCCTTTAGAACCTATGGTGGTTCCGTAGTTCTGGGATTCAGAGACTTCTACTAAAGGTCTCAATCCTAATTGACGGGTGAGACTTCATCCTTTTGTCTGCTCGGTGCTAAGTGCTACTCCCAACTGAATTATAGGTACATAAATAAACTGACATACTGGATAGCTCAATATACTGACTTTCTGAGAATGCAAAGTAATACTGAGACTGAAAGCATTCTAATCATATAAGTCTGAATGACCATGTATCTGACTGAAACTGCATGAAACATAACTGATCGGGTGTTCATAACCCAACATCCTAAGAAATTGAATTACACTAAACAATTTTAGGACCTGAACAAAATATGCAGTTCAAGAATTCAAAGTCATGAGTTAGACAACATGTTGAGGGTTTGAGAATTCTAAATATTTATTGATGCTAGACTTCAATAAAACATGTAATAAGATTCATACATAATAATGGAAACATAGATGCAAGAAGTTTATGAATTCAGGAACCCTAGGCCCTGAAGATTTAACTGAAAACTGGAGAACTAAGTTAACTTAGGGACTCAATGGGTGAAAGGATACCCATTGATGAATTCACACATGCATGTAAGTAAAACCCTTGAAGAATTCCTTGGATTTAGAGCCTAAAGTTATAGGATTCTTTTGCTTGTTATGGAGAAGAAATAAAGGTCCTTTTTCTCTGTTTGCTAAGTATCGATTAAGGTCTAAGGGAATAAGGGGTTTTGGGTAGTTTTAGGCTTAATAGTTAGGCATAGGCTAGATAAAATGACATAGCTTAGCCTTCAAAAAGTAGGAAAAAGACTGATTTACCCTTACTAAACAAGTTCTAAAAATTGGCAGCCAAAGGGTTTCACGGATGGAACCACGACCGGTGGAATCAACCCATGGCCGGTGGAATGACCCTTGGAACCTAGAACCTTTTTGAGGTCTGCTGAAGCTTCATTCCATGAGTCAGTTGATGGTCTATGGAACTGAATGATGGACGATCATGTGACTTATGGTTTGAGATGGGAAAATAGGGGTCCTCTGTTCCTCAGGAATCACGATTGACAGGACGGTCCATGGAACTGAATGATGGACCATCGATTGAGTCATAGTTTTTAGACTCTGAATGGGGTCCCTCAGATGGTCAAATAACGGGTGACAAGATGGACCGTGGTTTGAAACCACCATCCATGAAGTTACCCATGGTTTGTCAGGGAGGGCAGACCTGGAGGCCAAACCAAGGGTCAGTCGATGGGTCGTGGTTCTGAACGACGGTCCATGATCCTAACCGTGATTTTTGGAAATTTGAATTTTCTGCATTTTTTTCTGCTAAGTACTGTAAAGTAGCTGATTCAAATTCTGGGGTGTTACAGTATACATGGCCACAATACTAAAAGAAAGTAGAATGCAACAGATATATCAATACAATACATTGTTTAACTAAAAAACAGAGGCTACAAGCCTCAATATCAATGAAATTCCTCAATTTTTCCTGAAGGACAAATCTCTGCGTCGAGTCATTACTTTTTATATCATGCTCATCGTAGAATTCAAACCCTCGTATGTGTAATAATGCATCGCCTAAGAATATTATACAAAATAATACTTTCAATTTTCGAGCCATTCATCGACATAAACTCCAATTCGGGTATCACAATATCAAATTATCTCAATAACTATGTCCACTCAATATTTTCCCAACCCGTTATATGTTTTATACGTCAATCCCATGGACTCTTGCTATAATTAACACTTTCTCAAAAATGTGATAGTTTACGGGGTACGTCATGCATCCAATGGCTATCGTATTTTCAACCCAAGTTGTCCGCTTGGGACCCGGTCTATTTCAAAGAAAATCCAAACTCAATTTTAGGCATTGGCCTAGGACGACCTAATACCTTAAGGGTATTGGGCCCATTAGAAAGACCATCTTGCATCTATTGACCACGAGTCAATCATAGACGATCATCCATGTGTTTAATTTGAAGGAGTATATGCCATTTAAATTAATCAATTATCATCCGGGAGGAGGGAATCTTAATTTATTTGTTCTGTAGGATGACCTTACCATGTCCCGCTAAAAATTCCAAATGGTAACAAAATCAGATGATTTTCTAAAGGTTTAGTGGGAACGCATGGGCGAGGCCCATAAGAGGATAGTCCGAGAGCATATTGGACACTTACCTTCTCTTATGGATATGGAGGCATGGCCCAAAATGATCCAAGTCTTGACCACATTTTCGGACAAAAAAAATATGGTTTTTTGATTTGGTAATGTGGCATTGACCCCGACCATTGAGGAAGTAGTTGAAAGTTATGAAAGTGTGGGTATGTGTCAGAAAAGAAGAAGAACGTCGGATAATGACCTCCTCTTTTCAAAAGAATGGGACCGATAACAAATTAAGGAAACATTTTTTATCAAGGATGATAGTTGGCTTGGGAGAATCGATGGGCCAAACACTCTTCGAAAGCTATATTATAGGTTTGGACGCTTCAATGCCTTTCAAAAGTTCGGCCATAAGTTTGAATCGGAAAAAGAGTGGAAAAGTCAAAGAGCCTTTGCATTCGCTATATGCCTTCTCAGATCCATGGTATTTCCTCAAGGGTCAAAGGGTGCTATTCATCCGAGTGTAATCATGGTCACACATGCTATCTTTTATGGGATCAACCATAAGACATCCGTAAAATTTCATACACTAGCACCCATGATACTTGCAGATATTTACCGAGCCTTGGGTAAATGCCAAGAAGGTGAGCAATTCTTTCAAGGGTGTAATTTAATTCTACAATGGTGGATGATCAAGAATCTACTCAAATGTTCTTACAACGAGGAGTTGAACCATTCGATGAGGTTGGACAATTTTGCATCCCATGGCATGTGGCTCGCTTTAAATCACTACAAGCGAAAACCTGACCAAGGGTTTTGGTTCCCTCGGTTTTGAGGTTTAAAAGATGAAAACATCTAATGGGTAATCAGAAACCTACACATGGGAAAATACATCACTCGTGGTCACACACTACCTTTCTTAGTGCTCATAGGCCTTAGGGGAACCCGTCCTTATGTCCCCGCTAGAGTTTGTAGGCAATTTGGCCTAAATCAAGAAACGCCCCAAGTAGGTGAATGCCTAAATTCATAACTGACCACAAGGATAGTATGGTAGCATTCAAGAATATGGCTCGTCGAGAGTGGAAGTAAAAGAAGGTTGAGGTACCTAAGGCCGAAGACAGGCTTGAGCCACCATGTAATGAGACGAACAAGGAGTGGGTGAAGAAGAACCTTGCTGAGACTATTGAGCCAGGTCCGAATGTGCCTTATCGAGTGGTTGATGTTGAGACCGAGTACCAGATCTGACTTCATAGGCTCCAGAAGAAGTGCACAAGGAGTGAGGTGGCATACCACCTACAACACAGGGAAGATTCTATTACCATATAGTATCTAAAAGAAGAATTGAGGCGGACTAGGCAAGAGTTGGGATGCTAGGCATTCTTTGACTGAGCTAGATGGTCACATGGGTCGACAAATTAAGAGCATAGAAGGGATGGACTTTGGGAGCAGGGAACTGATGGCTGGAGCTCATTTGGTTATGGATAGGTATTTCATGTGGAACAAAGTGGACAAGGCCAAGAGAGAGAGGACTGATGCATGACTTTCTGGGAGTTAGAGTTATTTATCATCATCCCCTGCGTGGGATTGTTTATTTTTATCCCCTACGTGGGATTGTTGTCTCTTTTTTATTATTAATGAAAGCATATTTAGGGGTAATAGATTGACTTAAAGGCATATATCTCCTTCAAATTCCCTAGGCCTACCCTTGGCACAAAAGGGTCACCCAAAGTTAGGACGCGATGTCTCTATATGATTGTTATACTCTTGTGTGATTATAATTGTTTTACGTACTACGTGTCTCGCTTAAGTCAAGGATGCATTGATCTACTCCATTTTTAATTTTTAGAACACCGTAGGCAGAAAATAAACCCGCAAGCGCAAAGTCCTACCAAATTACTCCTCGAGTATTCCAAGTCCCTCAGAAAAACTCAAGCCCTCCATAAACCTACTAAAAGTTTAAATTCCTCAGGAAGGTTGACTTTCCATGGACACTGAAGAAGCAATGCACAAGAGAATGGAAGAGATTGACTAGGAAATTAACGAAATGAAGGAACAAATAAAGGAAGCTAAGCAAGTGGGAGGAAAGTTGGTAGCCAGGTCCACGGAAGTGGATAAAGAGATAGCCCTTATGAAATAAAATATAGCCAATGTTGATATAAGAATAACCCAGACAAAGGAAATGATCAACCAAATAGATAGGAAGTACAGGCAAATGCTTAAGAGGTCAACCTTGGTTGTAGGGAATGATGAAGAATGTGTAGGAGAAAATGATGAACTAATCCAGCCTTTTAACCGAATCTCAGATTACTGGGCTAACATTAGGGATGACCCCGTTTGGCCAACAAGGTTCAAATCAGGAAAAGGAAAGATTATTCTCAAGGCTCATGCTCGAGAGAGTTACTGATAAACGCTCAAACATACTCTCCAATTAGGAGGTATCAGTGATCATTAAGCAAAACCCATTTATATATCCGATGGGAGTCGGGGTTGAACCCACAGAGAATAATGTAATCACGATTGAGCTAATAAAGAATAAGAGCAACTTATTGGAGTTCAATGAACAAAAGGGAAAAGATATCGAAAAGGGGGGTTTTAGACTAAAAACTAAAGATAAAGAAAATCAAATAAAATATATATTGATCAATGGATTTCACCTTGCTTTCACCAAGCAAGGACAACACGGGAGAATTGGGAATGAGAATTCAATTCACAAGACTTGCACCCGATTAATACATGGGTAGTCTTGGCTAAAGGTGTACTTAACCGTCTTTCAACCAATCAAGCAACAATCCTCATGGGTTTTCTCGAATCACCACGAGTGAGAAATAACCAACAAATTAACTTGGGTGAGTTGGGTTATTTCTAACCCCAACTCTTAGATGGGAGTTTCCAACAACCAAACTATCTCTAGCCTTGATCTAGAGTGGAAACACCAAATCCCCACTATTAAATCTTCCTGAATTGAGGATCTCCTCTTTCAAGCAAGAACACAATTAGAAAGCTAAGTCTATGTTTGCAACCATTAACTATAAATTCAAGCATGGAAGATTCAATAGACCCACATAAATAATCAAGAGAAACTACAAAATAAGAATTAAATACCCAAATTTAGTGTTATCTCTAACACAAAACCCAAATCTCAATTCAACAAATATTCCTACAAATTAGCATTTAAGAACAAGAGTTAAAGAATGGTATTTAAGATTTTCACAATACAAAGCATCCAAATCTTCACTCCTAAGGTGTAGGTTGATGAACTTGCTCTCCAAACTTTTCAAAAGTTGTGAGAAGGGCCAAAGATCCTTTCCAAAATAGACGAGGAGTCTTTTGTATGGATTAGGGTTTCCACAAAGGTGAAATGTCATTTCTGCCCATTTTCATGTTCAGGCGCAGTGAAGCTCCATCGTGCTAATGTAGCGGTATCGTGCTAAAGGGATTGACATTGGTCAGCACAATCACGCTGTCTTAGCGCGATCGCGCCTTTGTCTTTGACTGGCATTGACCACTCCTCTTTGTAGCACTATCGTGCCATCCCAGTGCCATCATGCACAAGATTGTCCTCTGCCTTCAGCGCCATTGGTGCCAGTCCAGTGCGATCGCGTTGAGTTGCCTAGATTTCCAGATTTTTTCCATCTTGACTTGTTTTAATCCGATTCCGCACCGATCACTTTTAAATCACATACACCTGTATAATAGAAGAATATCATGTCAAATGTACTATTTTCTCTCAATTAGGATGGCAAAAGTGTAAGCTTAAAGGCTAAATAAGTCGGTAAATTACCGACTAATCAAACCCCTAAACCTGAACTATTGCTTGTCCTCTAGCAACATAAAATTCAAACACAAGGGGAAACAACACTAGTGCAATGACGATCAATATAAGTCAAGGAAAACCCATTTCAAGCACCAAGCATGACTTCGGTTGGTACTAATGATTAGTTAATAACATGAAAACTTAATTTAAGCATTCCCCTCTATTCAAAACATAATTCAAGGATGCAATGGAACTTTAAGAACAACCAAGCGACAATAACCAATCCTCAAGATGCGACTCAAACCACTAGCTTACCAAATCATGCTCATTTGACTCATTTTGGAGTTTATCAATGTCATCACTTATCCTAATTCGTATAGCCTCACAAGAATGAAAGTCCCAAAAACACATTAGTTAATATAAACTCATTTCAAGCACCAAGCATGACTTCGGTTGGTACTAATGATTAGTTAATAACATGAAAACTTAATCTAAGCATTCCCCTCTATTCAAAACACAATTCAAGAATGCAATGGAACTTTAAGAACAACCAAGCGACAATAACCAATCCTCAAGATGCGACTCAAACTACTAGCTTACCAAATCATGTTCATTTGACTCATTTTGGAGTTTATCAATATCATCAGCTATCCTAATTCGCATAGCCTCACAAGAATGAAAGTCCCAAAAACACATTATGTACATAGACAATCACAAGGGCCAATTACAAAAACACTTACACTCACAAGGAATTTAAAGTACCACAAGTATCAACTATAGGCTTACCCTTATTTTCATTCGCCACTAGCTCAAGAACAATCGGTTAGAGATCTCAAAGGGCTTTTCTAAGTTTGTAGTGTAGGCTTGGGGACGGGTAGGATACACATTTGGATTCAAGTGATGACATCCTCTTCGAACTCTACATAACTTTTTCAACTCAGAACCAAAGCCATTTCTTTCATTTTCATTCAACACGAGGCACCATTTAACTTCTTTTTATTTGAAGCCCCAATTCTTATCATTTTCTTCACCTTGGAGGATTTTCTTTCTTTCCTTTCCTCTTTGCTTTTCTTTTCAAATCTTTCTTCTTTTTGGAAATTTTTCTTATGAAACAAACCAAGATAAGCTCAGTTAGCACTCCTCCAAGGTACCTTTTATCAACCCTCAACTTAGGCTTTTAGCCTCGATTTCACACTTGTGGAGTTCAAGGAGGGACGGGTTTAAGTGAGGGATTCATTGTCAAAATGGTTCAAGGCTTGTACCAAGGTTACCAAAAAAGAGGTATTAGGCTCAAGAGGGGTGACTAATGATTCAATTTAAGTGCAATGGTGGCTTTTAAGGCTAAGTAGGCTTCAATAATCACAAAGAAGGCCTAAGATCATTTCTCCAACCAAGAGTAATAAAGACTAGCATTAAAGACTAACCGGACAAGTTCTAGTTAACACAAGCAAGCACAAGAATTATTCAACTAAACCTCACCACACATGGCATGTGAATCATTCAAGAAGGATCAAATTTAACTTCCTAAACAAGAACAAAAAGGATCTACATTTTCCATTATCACCGCTAATGAGTTAAGAGTCACAAAAAGATCAAAAGAGTTGTCACAAAGTCACTCTTTGCCATGCATTTTTCACAAAAAATTTCAGAGGGGTATACCCATTTCCATTTGCATGAAAGACTAACTCATTAGTACCAAACAAGTCACGATTCAAAATTATCTCAAAAGATGATGATTTTCCTTTAAGAATAACGTCACCCAATCTATCATAGGGCCAAATCATCAATCTAAATTGATATGGTCACTTAGAATTCACCAACGTACACACCCCAACACACAAGAAATTTCATCTAGTCTAACGGGTACTCAGACTTCCCCTGGCTCCACACACCAAACAAAGCGATGGTTTCCCTTAAGAATGTCGTCACTCGATCTATCATTGGGAACCATCACTAAAACCAACTACAAACAAAATTAAAGAAGCTAAGAAAAAGGAATAAAGAAGTAATAAAAAAATGACTAATCCAACAAAATTTCAACAAACAAACCTAGCGAGGGCACAATATCAAAAATAGAATGAAACAAGCCCGGCGATGGCATAATATCTAAAGTAAGCCCGACAAGGGCATAAAATCCAAATATAAACAACATATGCCCGACAAGGTCACAAAACAAGTATCAAAATCCAACATAAGCATAATCCAAATGCTACCACCCCCAACTAAAATCTACTGCAGCGCCCTCAGTGCATAAATCCAAAATAAAATACGAAGAAAGTAGTGTGAGGGGCTCCCTGAGATGTAGCTAGAGAGGGCTCACTGGAGCACCACTATCGCCGTGAGCCATGGAGTCATCATGATCCTCGGTGTCTGAACCCCCACAAAAACCCTTTATACTCTTCCACATCCTCTTCAATAATTTATCTCTTTCTTTTTCCCTTTTCTTCTGATCATCAAGGCTATCACTCATTGCTTTCATTTTCTTCTCTTGCTCCTCAAACTTATTTTCCAACCTTTATTGACTCTCCTCAATCTTCTTCTGATGGGTAGCCACATCATTCAATGTTTCAATCTGGGTCTCAGGTGGTCCCGAAGGAATGCTAGTGGCCAATGCACTAACGGATGCCTGAACTCCGGATATCTTAGTGGAGAGGTACTGGAATGGTCTAGGCATGGGTGGAGGTACCTGGGTGGAGGTAGTGGCACAAGGGGCTGATTGGCTACCTCATGTAGCTCTCGACGTCAAACTAGCAACCACTTTTCTCTTCTTAACAACAGATCCTGAACCTGCCTTTTTCAACGAATAAATGGGAATCTTTGGGTCAAGCCAAATATATTCTAGAGCATTCAAATCAACTCCCGCTTTGTGACAAAGCTTAGTAATCAAGGAGGGGAAGAACAAGCTCTCATTGTTGCCTCTGACACAATTCTTAATCTGCCATAAAATCAATGGCCCTACATTAACTGGGATTTCATCAATTATTGCCGCCACATTCACAGCTCTGTACACAAGAACTTCACTCTCATTCTGAACTGGTTGTACCCTGCTGCATATGGTAGACAACCACATCCTTTCCTCAGCAGTGAAGTCATGAGAGTAAATCTTGGTCTCCAGCATAGACCATGTGGGCTCCACTATAGTACATACCTTCGAAGAAATCCAGGGCCTGCCTATAACTCTCTTTTCCCCAGAAGTGTAGTGTCATGATCCTCGAGCCCATAGTACCTGTTGATCTCCTCGGCTCTAAATCTGAATATTCTCCCTCGAAAAGTTACCACCAGATCCTTAAAGTTTATGACTGATGCATTAGAACAAAATTCTCGCACAACTGTTTAATTGGCCCTACATGGTGGAGCTATGAAAAAGTTCCATTTTGCTCTATGCAACCGACCAAAAAATTCAGGTAAGGCCACCTCCACCCCTTGCATTGCAATCCCTCTTTCAGGGACCACTTTTCTGGACAAGTTAGCCTTATATCATTCCTCACAAGCCGGTAACATAAACTTAGTGCGATTATACTCCTCCTTTACAATATCATCAACTTGGCCTCTCGAATTTGATGCACTAGTACTAATTTTTCAATCCAAAGTACCTACAAAAATCATTTGTAGGGTGAAAATGTGGGTACAATATGTAGCACAATGAAAAATAAGTGTTTTAAGCAAGAAAAGTGGGTTAGAAGGCAACGCAGTAGCTCTGTACAGAGCTACTATTTTTGTGCTAGCTGCAGTTGCTCAGCGCCATCGGCGCTCCACAGGCGTGATCTCGCAGTTAATTCAACCCTCTGGCAGCGCAATTGCGCTGAGCAACTGGACAGTCGTTTGCTTTGACCAAACAAGCCTCCATTATGATATTTTCACAACTAGATCGTGGATTTAATCCATTTAGGAGGATATTTCTCAACACCAAGCATAACAAAAACATAATTTCTTACTCAATTTCATAGAATCCATCAACAAACACACTTTTTGGGTCTTAAAAAGCTTCATAACAATGGAGGAGCTTTGGATACTTAAGACTTTCCTAAGTTTTTGCTCAAATCCACTTGTTTAACCCATAAAATCAGCCCAAGAATCATGACAGGGAAGGAGAAAAAGAGACATACCTTGACAGATGAGTTTGGTAGGAAAAAGAGGAGAAAGGATAGGAAGCAATTGTACTTGCAATTTTGGTTACACTCAGTTACTTTTGCTTGCAAAGCTGGCGAGTAGAATTCTGGGGAAATGTTGGGGAAGAGAGGTTTTGAAAAATGGAAGAATACATATTGAATTGGAGGAGATGTAGGGAACTAAAAAGTTCCCATTGTTTTGAATTACCAGACTGACCTTTCCTTTAGCGCAATCGTGGTAGAGGGGCGCGATAACGCTGCTATGTGAAAATTTTCTCAGTGCCATTAGTGCTGCCTCAGTGCGATCGTGTTGCACTGCTTGCCTGAAATTTTTTAGCAGCTTACTGATTTGATATGCGATAGATGGTGCGACGGGCACACTTCCATGTGCAAAACGCACCAACTTTGCATGTTCCAGGCAATTTTTAACAGTTTACTATTTTGGGGTGCGATTGCATGTGCGATGCGCATACTTAGATGTGCGTTCGCACCCCATTTAGCATGTCACTTTGGCACCCTTTTTTTTTCCTTGATTGAATTTTTATGAGGCCTCCACTTCTCAACCTGCCCAAACAACTCAAAAAGACTTGAAACTTTATGGATTAATCAAAAATCTATAACTAATCTACTCTAATAAAGAAAGAGAAAATTGTAAACCTTCAAATTTTTTAAAATGATGGGTTGCCTTCAATCATGCGAACAATTTAATATCGCGGAGCGATGCATGATATGCCACCATTTAGATCTTCATTTGGACGATTTGAACCTTCAATCCAAACTTGAATCGAACATCCGGTGACAAGCACGGGTGAAGGTTTGAGCATGAGAAGACCATTCTCTTAATTTTGAATTTTGCACTTTTTTGCCTTCAAGTGAGGAAGGTCGCTTTGCCTTCTTTCTACGACAAACTTAAACCAGGATAAACTTTCATCCATCCTCCTTCCAAGGTCTTCCAAATGCTTGATTACTTCGAATTTCATCCATTCAATAAAACCTAAGGTCAAAAAATGGTTGGAGTGGGATTTAGGCATCTCTACTTTCGAGCTTGCCTCATCCATAACATCCTCACTTTGAGATTCCATGGCATCACTTAACACAATAAAACAAAATAAAATAAAAACAACTATTCACAGAAATTGAACTAGAGTAAGTAAACTCAAATTCAAAACTAACTCAATACGCCAAATTGTTCCCCGACAACGATGCCATTTTTTATAAACGCTCAAACGTACTCTCCAATTAGGAGGTATCGATGGTCATTAAGCAAAATACATTTATATTCCCGATGGGAGTCGGGGTTGATCCCATGGAGAATAATATAATCGCGATTGAGCTAATAAAAAATATGAGCAACTTATTGGAGTTCAATGAACAAAAGGGAAAAGATATCAAAAAATGGGGGTTTTAGACTAAAAACTAAAGATAAAGAAAATCAAATAAAAGATAGATTGATCAATGGCTTTTACCTTGCTTTCACCAAGCAAGGACAACACGGGAGAATTAGGAATGAGAATTCAATTCACAAGACTTGCACCGGATTAACACATGGGTAGTCTTGGCTAAAGGTGTACTTAACCATCTTTCAACCAATCAAGCAACAATCCTCATGGGTTCTCTCGAATCACCACGAGTGAGAAATAACCAACAAATTAACTTGGGTGAGTTGGGTTATTTCTAACCCCAACTCTTAGATGGGAGTTTCTGGCAACCAAACTATCTCTAGCCTTGATCTAGAGTGGAAACCCCAAATCCCCACTATTAAGCCTTCCCAAATTGAGGATCTCCTATTTCAAGCAAGAACACAATTAGAAAGCTAAGTCAATGTTTGCAATCATTAACTATAAAATCAAGCATGGAATATTCAATAGACCCACATAAATAATCAAGAGAAAGCACAAGATAAGAATTAAATACCTAAATTTAGTGTTATCTCTAACACAAAACCCAAATCTCAATTCAACAAATATTCCTTCAAATTAGCATTTAAGAACAAGAGTTGAAGAATGGTATTTAAGATTTTCAGAATACAAAGCATCCAAATCTTCACTCCTAAGGTATAGGTTGATGAACTTGCTCTCCAAACTTTCCAAAAGTTGTGAGAATAGCCAAAGATCCTTTTCCAAAATGGCTGAGGAGTCTTTTGTATGGATTAGGGTTTTCACAAAGGTGAAATGTCATTTCAGCCCATTTTCACGTTCAGGCGTAGTGAAGCACCATCGCGCTAATGAAGCACTATCATGCTCAAGGTCAGCGCAATCGCGCTGTCTTGGCGTGATCTCGCCCTTGTCTTTGACTGGCGTTGACCACTTCTCTCTGTAGCACTATCGCACTATCCCAGTGCCATTGCACATAAGATTATCCTCTGCCTTCAGCGCCATTGGCGCCAGTTCAGTGCGATCGCGCTGAGTTGCCCAAATTTCAAGAATTTCTCCATCTTGACTTGTTTTCATCCGATTCTGTACCAATCACTTCTAAATCACATACACCTATATAATAGAAGCAAATTATGTCAAGTGCACTATTTTCTCTTAATTAGGATGGAAAAAGTGTAAGCTTAAAGGCAAAATAAGTCGGTAAATTATCAACTTATCAAACATTTTTGATAAATGCACAAACATACTCTCCAAGATGGAGGTATCGACGGTCGTCAAACAAAACACATTAATAAGTACCCAACGGATGTCAGGGTCATAACCACAGAGACTTGTAGATAGCACAATAATAATTGTATTGAATTGACTTCACTAAGAGAGTAAGCGTTCAAAAACATGAAAGTAGAGGATTGGGGGGAATTAGGATTCTGTCACAACAATCTCAATTCAAGTAAGACAATAAAGTAAAATGGGTATTCAAATTAGAGTAGACGACTGGGGATGTGCGTCCAATAGGGCTCTAATATGGGATAGGATGATTGCCTAGGCAAGGGTAATTGTTGCTCATTGACATAGGTAGATTTGGTTATAGGTATGATTGTTCATCTCTTGATCAACAACCATATATCCGACAATCTCGATTAAAGAACTATTGGTTTAACAAAAAAACAACTAAGCTAAAGCCTAGGGAGGTCATACTATTTCTAGCTTAGATCCTTAAATAGGTGATTCCATTGATATGAGCTATTTCTAGCCTCAATCTAAATGGAAGCCCAAGGTCTCACTAGTAATTTTACATTCGAAGCTATGAAATTCTCTTTCAAGAAGCAACATAACCAAGTAAGGAAAATCAATATTTGCAACTACCAATTTTAGGATTAAAACTTGGTGAAACTACTAGACCCATGTTAAATAAGCAATTATAAGCAAGAATTAGCAACACCCACACCCATTTGTCAAGCACCCATTATCAACACATCCCTAAATGATGAAATTAGCTACTCATGCTAAAGGAAAGAGATATACCAAGTGGGTAGTTCAAATTCCTCTTCATTCAAGTGTAATTTCAATGTCTAAGCTCAGTTCTGTACACAAATGGTGAACTAAGAATTGGAAGAGAGAATTGATTGAAACCCTCTTCTTCTTCTTAGAGAGGAAACTTATTCTCAAAGCTAAAATTTCTCCAAAGTATTCAGAGCTGAAGAATTCTTTTTTTACAATTGTGCCTAAAATGGGTTTAAATACTTTCCCAAAACATTACTAAATATCTCGAAAAAATGCCCTTCGGTTGGTGTGCAGTGTGACGTGTGGTTCGCACATCGTGTTGTGCGCGTTGCACGCCCTTTTTAGTTGAACCAGTGACTCAACAATCTTCATAGATGTCATGCGAAGGAGGTGCGATTCGCACCATGTGCTGTGCTCATTGCACGATGAGCACACCTCATGGCAGACCCTTCAGTCGATTCAAGGCTCTATGCGGTGGAGGTGCGGAATGCACCAAGGCTTATGCGTGTCGCACAAGCTCCGCATCTTAAGGAAGAATCTCCATCCTCTTTGATCACTTCACACTTTACTCCTTTTAAGCTCTTTTTAGGTCCATTTCCTTGTTTTCCATCTTTGATCACAAGTACCTGCATAGGCATCAATAAAGGCCATAAGAACCTCTAAATCTATTCAAAACATACCAATAATTCATGGATAAAAGCTCAATAAGTTGGTACATTATCGACTTATCTAACCCCCAAACTTGAACTATTGCTTGTCCTCAAGCAAGATACTCACAAGGCAAGGAATGAATTATGCTCTAGACTCAATCAAGGCACAAAGTACTAATCTATGCTAAAAATCAAGAAAAAGAATAAACAAAAAGACTCAAACAAAAAGACTCAACTACAATGCTCATCTCAATTTGAACCACTACAATATCGTGATAATTGGTCATTTCAAAACCTTTTCCAAAAGGACTTCATTTTTCATCCAAAATCAAGGGAATTTTATCATTCAAAATAAGACATTTAAGCTTCTCAAGTCATTAGCATGTACCGTCAAGGTTTGCCTCGAGATTCACCAGAAAACTTGTCTTATTCATTTCTCTCAATTGAAATAGAGACTTCATTTTCTAATTTAAGTGCATGAGCCACTCACCACAAGAGAGAATCCCTCTCACAATATTGCAATTTTCAAATAAAAGGATTACAGGAGAACCAAGAAGACTCTTACTCTCTCAAGGAAGTTCAAGTTCACATACGTCGAACCATAGGCTTGTCCTTCATTTACATCGCCACTAATGTAGGGTATCCAAGCTCAAAATCATCAAGGACTTACGGGTTACGATGCTGGATAGGGCTAAGGTGAGGATTTCATATGGTTCAAGTGACTACACCTACCTAATGCTCTTTGTTGTCATTTCAAACACCGCTCACATTTCCAATTTACAACTTCACCTTATTTCTCCCTCACACAACCCAAGCTTCTCCTTTTCAATTAGGATCATTCAAACTCCTTGTATCACCTATTCTTGCTTTTCATTTTGCTTATTGGATTGAACTTTTGGAGAAGTTTTTTGATTCAAACTTATGGTACTACCTTGCACTTGAAGTGCATTTCTTTTCTTCTCCTCATTTGATCACATGCACCCCCCAAACTTAGGCGTTTGCCCATGTTGTCTTTTTATTTCCATCCCAAACTTAGGCTTTTAGCCTACATTTCACTTTCAAGTAATTACGGAGGATGGGTGCCACGATACAGGTTCCAAAAAGGTCAAGATGTTAAACAAGGTGCCAAAGAACGCTCAAAGATGTTCACTAGGATTGATGTTGATGGAAGTCATTTGGATGAAGTGGATATAAAAAAGGGCCTAAGATCATCTTCAAGGCTCGGTCACACCTAGAATTTTGCCTTGAATCACATTTGGGGCAAGTTCTAGATGACACGCATGCACGAGAATCAAGGTAAAAACTCACCGCACAAGGCATCATGCCACAAGACTTCTCTCATTAGTCTCAAAATCTATTGGGACAAATAAATTTTGACAAGCTATTCCGAGTTCATTACACACTCATTTGTGAGTCAATCAAGCAAAAGCAAGAGTGTGCAAGTCATGACAAGAGAATGCTTTTCCTCAAAAAATAATTTCCCTTCTTCCTTTTATTTTCAAAAACAACTTGCCAAGAAACAAATTTGGTGGGTCCATTTCGAGACAAACAACTACAGACTCAATTTTAAACTAAAACTTGGCATTTTCCCTTAAGAAAGTTTCCTCTCAATCTATCATAGGGAAACACCAACCCGGTTTTACACAAAAACAAAAGAAAAAGAAAAAGAAAATAAACAAAACTTTTGCTCCTATGGAAAGAACCGTGGTATTAAGAAAAACCTCTGAGTTTATTGCTAAACTATAATTAACAAGGCGATAACCAAATTGAACACCCCTAAACTCAAACAGAGCATTGCCTCAATGATATTGGATAGAAAATAAAGTACTCCCTGAGGCACTTGTGTGAGGTGCACTAGAGTTGGTGCGATCGCACCTCCAGCACACAAACAATGCTGGTATTAGAGCCATAGTTCTGCTTGTTGCTTGTGAAAACGACGTGTGATATGCACTTTGAGATATGCGATTTGCCCTATCGATAGCATGGTGGCGAGAATTTTGGGGGAAACTGCCAGTTATCTATTATGAGGTGTGAAACTGACTTGCGAGGAGCACAATTGCTCATGCAACTGCACAATTATTGCATACCATAGAGCCCATTTTCCCAGCTTTCTGTTTCCCCTGTGTAACCTAATGTGTGAGGCGCTCCTTTTGACATGCGATCGGATGGTGCACCGCACGTTCTGATAATAGCCCATACATCCTTAACCTTGTTCCCAACTACAAGTCTAACAAAAACAACACAATGTAAAACCAAAAAGGAAATATAAAAAAGAAAAGAAAAAAAAATCAAAATGTTTGGGTTGCCTCCCAAGAAGCGCTTGGTTTAACGTCACGGCTTGATGAAGGTACCTCCCACTCAAGGCTCATCAAGGTAAATGGCTTCTAAGCATGCAACTTTCTCTGGAATGCCCAAGTACTTCTTCACTCGCTGCCCATTGACTTTGAAGACCGAGCCATCCTCATTTTTCAATTCTATGGCCCCATTTGTAAAGACTTGAAGAACTTTGAAAGGTTCCGACCATTTGGACCTTAGTTTTCCCAGAAAAAAGCCAAAATCTAGAATTGAATAAGAGTACCCAATCTCCTGGGTGGAACTCACGCTTTAAGATTTGTTAATCATGATAACGCTTCATCCGGGCTTTATAGATAGAGGTGCTTTCATAAGCCCGCATCCAAAAATCATCCATTTCATTGAGGTCTTCCACTCTAGCACGAGCGGCTCTTTCCCAATCCAAATTCAGTTTCTTCAAGGCCCATATTGCCTTGTGTTCCAATTCAACTAGGAGGTGACAAGCCTTGCCCAAGACCAGTTGGTGTATGGACATACTAATCGGGGTGTTGTAAGCTTTCCTACATGCCTAAAGTGCGTCATCTAATTTTTGTGCCCAATTCGTTTGATGAATATTTACAAATTTTGAAAAGATGGACTTGATTTCTCGATTGGATACCTCAACTTGTCTGCTCATTTGGGGATGGTAGGGAGTGGACACTTTGTCTTTGACTCCATATTTCTCAAGCAGCGCACTAAAAAACTTGTTGCAAAAGTATGATCCCCCATGACTAATGATGGCATGGGGGGTGCCAAACCGAGCGAAAATATGCCTTTTAAGAAAAGCAGTAATGCTTCTCCCTTCATTGTTTGGTAAGCCCACCGCCTCAAGCCACTTAGACAAATAGTCCACAGCCACTAGAATGTAGGTGTTCCCATGTGAACTCACAAAGGGGCCCATGAAATTGATACCCCATACATCAAATAATTCTACCTCAAGGGTTGGAGTTAAAAGAAGTTCATGGCGTCGAGATATGCCCCCTTCGCGTTGACACTTGTCACACTCATTCACCAAATCATAGGAATCCTAAAATAGAGTCATAGAATCCACTTTGCAACACCTTTGAATCCATGTGCATACCCCCATGGTGACCACCAATGGGTGAAGAATGGCACTCTCTAAGAATTGGCATCATTTCAATTTCGAGAATACACCTCCATATCATCCCATCAACACAAATTCGGAACAAGTAAGGCTCATCCCAATAATACTTCTGGACATCGTGGAGGAACTTCTTCTTTTGATGTGAGTTCAGACCCTCTAGAAGTAAATCACTTGCTAAGTAATTAGCAAAGTCCGCAAACCAAGGTGTTAGGTCGTGTAAAGCAGCCAAGATACACTAATCATGGAATGAGTCAATAATTTCAAGCTCCCCCATACGCCTTCCCTCTTCTTCCAATCTCGATAAGTGATCGGCCAGTTGATTCTCATACCCTCTCCGATCCTTTACCTCAAAGTCAAATTTTTGAAGAAGTAACACCCACCAAATTAACCGAGGCTTGGCATTTTTTTGTCATCAGGTACCTGATTTCTGCATGGTCAGTATGCACCACCACTTTAGTCCCCAAGAGGTATGCCCAGAATTTTCAAATGCAAAACCACGACCAACAATTCTTATTCCGTGACGTTGTAATTTGTTTGGTCCGTGTTCAACATTTCACTTGCATAGTAGATGGTATGGAAAAGCTTCTCTCTTTGTTGGCCAAGCGCTGCCCCTAAATCTACACTACTGGCGTTGCATATGAGCTCAAATGGTTTTGACCAATTTGGTGTAATGATAATAGGGTTAGAGGTTAGCTTCTCTTTCAAAGTGAGGAAAGATTTCATGCAACTGTCATCAAAGTCAAATTTGGCTTCCTTTTCGAGTAACTTTGGCTTCCTTTTCGAGTAACTTACATAGAGGGTAAGCTACTTTTGAGAAGTCTTTGATGAAGTGCCTATGCAACCCAGCATGGCCTAGGAAACTTTGGATGCCTTTCACAGTTTTCGGAGGGGGTAGCTTTGATATGACTTCAATTTTGGCTTGATCAACCTCAAGCCCTTTCTCAAAAATTTTGTGCCCCAAAACTATCCCTTCTTTCACCATGAAGTGGCATTTCTCCCAATTCAATACCAAATTCGTTTTCTCACACCTTTTAAGCACCTCTTCCAGATGCTCCAGACAATCACTAAACTCATCCCTAACTATAGAGAAATCATCCATGAACATCTCCATGGTATCCTCTACCATGTCTGAAAATATTGACATCATACACCTTTGGGAGGTGGCATGAGCATTGCAAATCCCAAAGGGCATTTTCTCGAAAGCAAAGGTCCTATATGGACATGTAAAAGTGGTCTTCTCTTGGTCTTCTGGGGTGATTGAAATCTGATTGTATCCAGAGTAACCATCTAGAAAATAATAGAAGCCACAACCCGCTAACCGATCTAGCATTTGGTCCATGAACGGGAGGGGAAAATGGTCCTTTTCTGTCCAAGAGTTCAATTTTTTGTAGTCCATGCACACTCTCCAACCGGTCACGAGCCTAAGAGCAATCATCTCATATTTCTCATTTGGTACCACAGTGATTCCACGCTTCTTTGGCATGCATTGCACTAGGCTAACTCAAGTGCTATCAGATATAGGAAAGACTACCCCCGTATCCAACCATTTAATAATTTTCTTCTTCACCACCTCTTGCATTGGGAGGTTTAGCCTTCGTTGGTGCTCAATGGAAGGGATTCTTTCTTCTTAGAGGTTAATTTTGTGTGTGCATATACCTGGAGGTATACCTATGATGGTAGCAATGGTCCATTCTAAAGATCAGATGTGCTTCTTCAATACCTTAAGCAAAGCTTCCACTTGCTTGTCGCTCAACTTGTTGGAAATAATGACCGGCAAGGTCTCGTTAGCATCCAAGTAGGCATATTTCAATTGGGATGGTAATGGTTTAAGCTCCAAGGTAGGTGGTTCAATGATTGAGATTTTGGATGGTAGAGTTTGCCTATTCTTTAGATCGAGATCAAGTTTCTTTGGAGGGTAAGAGTAAGAGCCCATTCCTACTAACGCACAACAAATCTCGTCATATTCTTCTATCCCCTCACCATCATGATTCAACAGTACTGCTTCTAACACCTCATCTACAAATCCCTATTTCATGTGAAAGTCAATGCTTTCCTCAATCTTGCCAATTGCGAAAGCCATTTGGAGATTACTCGGTTGCCTCATAGATCTTTTACATCAAATGTGTCTTCCTCATTGTTCACAACAAATTTTAACTCTCCCGAGTCCATTTTGCTCAAGGTACGCTTGTCTTTAGACTAGGTTGCCCCAAGATAATGGGTATCTCAAAACTCCCTTTGCAATCAAACACAACAAAATCCACAGGGCATACAATCTGTCCTACCTTAATCAAAATGTCACAACCAACCCCCACGGGGTGCCTCATCGACCGATCCATCATAAATAACTCAATGTTTATGATACTGGGCTGCCCTAACTCCAGTCGTCTAAAGGCAACCAAAGACATCAAGTTGACACTTGTGTTTTCATCGTATACTAACCTTGTGGACTTGTGAACTCCCCTCGAGTCACAAATAGTGTGTACACCCGGCATCACTGCATCATTGGTGAACTCACTCGATAGGATTGCACTACTAAGAGGAGATAGCTGAACCCCCCTAAATCCTCTAAGTTCCAAGTGGTGCATAATTCTTTCACAAACTTGGCATATTATGGCATCTTGTTAAAAGTAGTATTTGCGGAAAGATTGATTGTGATTCTCTTCAACATAGACTCAAAATATCTTGGAGTTCCATTCTCTTTTTCTTGCAACAAATGTTGAGGGAAGGGAGGCGGACATGTAGGGAAAGGTTTGAAAACTTTAGGTACTTTGCTCTCGCGTTGTATAGATTTGGTCAAACCATTTCCCCAAGCTAGCTTGTTTCTAGGTTTGTTTACCATTGGTATTGCAATATCAATGGGGTTGAGTGAGCTCTCTACACCACTACTCCTTTTTTTATTCTTGGCTTGCCTAGATTCGAATTGTGAGCTGAGCCAAAGCATTCTATCATGAAGATGTTCAATGGCTATGGAATGAGATTGCACGATTTGGGCAAGACTTCTAAGGTCATGTCTCAACTCATCGATGACTCCGTAGGTTGCCCCTACTTTCTCTAAAACTTGCACAAGCATACTTTCAATCCTAGAGACATTATCTCGTTCGCTCCGACCTTGATTCCCATGATCATGCATTCCCAAACTTTGAGAGCTTCCATGGGAACCCACCTCGTGGTCAGCCACAAACACCTCATAACTACCTTCATTCAAACTCTCAACATCTTCTACTAGCCTCATAGCCCCAACAACACCAATGTCATTAATTATTTCAACTCGGTCATTTATTGCACTCCTCACCATAAATTCAAGACGTGTGAAGGCGATTGATAGCTCTTTGTCTCTTCGTGCACCATTCTTTGGCCAATCCTCAATCTCTTTAGTGGAGGTCACACCCATTGCTTCCTCGGCTCCCTAAAAATCCAACTTATGGTCTAACAAGGTAGCAAAATCAAGTGCACGTGGGTTGAGTGAGAAGTACTGGGCATTGATGCTTGAGATATGTGTGCCTATAATCAACCACAAACAACAAACAAAAGTAAAAGAAACAAGCACTCTCTAAGTGATTTCAAATCTACAATAAAAATTAGCTATCAAATTAAGTCCCTGGCAACAACGCCATTTTTGATAAATGCTTAAACATACTCTCCAAGATGGAGGTATCACATAGCGATCGCACCTCATGGCAGACCCTTCAGTCGATTCAAGGCTCCATGCAGAGGAGATGCAGTACATACCAAGGCTTATGCATGTCGCACAAGCTCCATATATTAAGGCAGAATATCCATCCTCTTTGATCACTTCACACTTCACTCCTTTTAAGCTCTTTTTTGGGTCAATTTACTTATTTTCCATCTTTGATCACAAGTACCTACGTAGACATCATAAAGGCCATAAAAACCTCTAAAAAGCAATATTTCATGGATAAAGGCTCAATAAGTTGGTAGATTATCAACTTATCAGTTACCGAAGGCCTAGAATTGTCACATGCTCAGTTATCTTCCTAACTCTAAAGATGAAGGGAATCCTACAGCCTGATCAAACCCTGGGTTATTGGTATAACCCCAGAGATGAACAAAAGAGGCGTTCTTACCTCCCATGCTAAAGGGGTGATACCACCAATGAATACACCATGTTAAGGGTCATAATTCACGAAAATGATCAACAGTGGGTAAATCAGCCACATGTGGGGACCTCACTCCCTACTAATTTGTAATAGGGTAAGGCCAGGAATGCCAATCACCTAGGATACCTTGATTTTCCAATATGACTTCACCATGTTTTATGACACGTACCTCAATATCTACTTAAATCTAGTTCACGCTGGTATCATTAAGCCAATTGAAAGGAAGGCGGGGAAAATGTCCCGAGCTTGGCACAACTGCAAAGAAATATGCCTCTACTATGCTTGAGCGAGATGGAGGGGCATGATATAGAGAATTGTCGCACTTTCAGGATTGACTTTGAAGATATCATAGATGCAAGAAGGATCCATATTGAGTTTCCACCGTATTGTCCTTGAAGAAGAGAAACAAGAGAAGAATCCAGAAGACTTACCACTATCCAAAATCAAACTTTCAAAGTAGCAGAGTTTTTCTTTAAAGTCCTTATGTTTCTGTATTTACTTTTCCTTGTAATCAAATGTAGTGGGTGAATGAAATAAAATGAAAACTTATCCTTTACCAATTCGAACTACGTAGGTCCTAACTTCTCCTTTGTGAGATATGTAGGCAACAATTCAAGGCCCGACCCCTATTGTTTAAATTTTTTCATTTTTTCCCATTTTGACGAGAATGCCAAAAGAGTTCAGAAGAGTCAACAAGTAGAGATATTGAGAAACAAAGATTTAATAGGTCAACCTCCCTGATAAAACCTACGCACCTAAAATCAATAGACAAAGTCCTTTCTGTTGAAGCCCTTCGAGTCAAATTACCCATGGATCAATCCTCCTTGATAAAAGCAACTTTTATATGTTTAGAATGATTCCTATGTGTTTATTTCTAGTCAGATATATTGTATTATTTTTTTCTCATGAAATCTAATATATTTTCTTTTGAGTTATTTTTTCTTTATCAGGTAACAGAATAACATATAGAAACTGATATGTGTTGACCAAGCTGACCTAACACACTTATTTTACTCGCTCAAATGCTCACAAAAGTTCCACCCCTGACCGTCACTTCGCTAAAGGCAAGATAACTGATAGTGAGGATGAAAATGTCCTGGCCGTAAAGGACAATGTAATTTCCGAACAAAGAGAAATGATTGCGGAGCTTGCAAGGAAGCTAGAGAAGATGCAAGAAGAGGTCGACAAAGACAAGGACATGGCAAGACTGGATATCGCGGCTAGTAATTCGACCCTGTGGAACCCCCATCCACCTCTCCAATTTCCCCCGCTCAACACTTCGCTAATCAAAAATTGCCCGAGGGATATACCTTCTGCCTCCATCCCCATGCCCACTAATGAGCCTATCTCCAACAATTCTCTTCACATAGGATTGTCCTACAAAACTCACACTCCCCCCATCTAACATACCGACTCGAACAACAATCCTCATGCCTACAACCTACAAAACCTCCCTCCAAACTACCAAGATACACTGCCAAACACCTACAACTCCCAAAATAACCGTGCAAATATCGCTAATCCACAAAACTATACCTCCACGTACCCAAATACCATTCCACATATCCATCCCTCACCCACCATAATATGCAACCTTCTTCTTTCCATGCCACTAGAGAACCATATACCACTCTTCCGAAAAATCCCAAACCTGACCACTATGAGAAAAAGGAGAGAGAGTCGAAGGGTGCAGAGAATAAGTATGATCATGACTTGACGTTAATTAAAGAAGAAATTGCTAAAATCAGAGAGTCCCGTGGCCAGACTGATGAAAGAGGACACGACTATGATGACCTTTGCATTCACCCAGAACTGGATTTGTTCGAGGGATTTAAAATCCCCAAGTTTGAGACCTTCAATGGTGTTGGAAACCCTGATGCTCACCTAAGAAGTTATTGCGACCAAATGGTAGGCGCAAGGAAGAACGAGGCTTTGTTAATGAGGCTATTTAGCCAGAGTTTGAGTGGGGAAGCTTTAGAATGGTTCACCACTCAGGAGTTAAAAAGGTGGTCTAGATGGAGTGATCTAGCCAGAGATTTTGCCCAGAGGTTTGCATACAATGTGGAAGTTATTTTGGATCGATACTCTCTGGATTACGTCAAGCAGAAGTCAAATAAGCACTTCTAAGATTATGCCTATCGATGGAGAAAAGAGGCGACAAGAGTCCGGCCTCCCATGACAGAAAAATAAATTAGCGCATTGTTTATATGCTCTCAAGAGTCTGAGTTCTACAATAAGATGATATTGGCGGTTAAATCTAAGTTTACAGATTTAGTTAAAATTGGTGAAACCATCGAGGAAGGTTTGAAGAGTGGTAAGATTGCCAAAGACTCAACGTAATCAGGGTCAGCAGGATTCCCTAGAAAGTAGAAAGAGGATGTATCTTCAATGTCATCTAGTACAAGAACAAGATCAAAAAGGCCCTTCAGAGCTAATCATAAGAAAACACTTGTACCATCGACCCTTCCCTCAACTCCACAAAACCCCTAACCTATTTTTTACACTCATCCTATTTACCAAGATCCATCACCAAATACTCAGCCTATTTACCAAGATCCACAACTAAATGTGCAACCCACTTACAGATCCCCTCCCCAAAATTTCCAAGTGTCTCAAAGAGCTCCTAAAAACAAGAATTATCATCAAGTCCCTCCCCCTGCTAATCAAAACAACAATATTTCCCGTCCGAATTTGGAAAAGAAAGTTCCTCAAACTTTTACCCAGCTAGCTGAAACCAGAACTCAACTATACGAAAGCTTGAAGGCTACCGAATTTATCCAGCCTATTCAGCCTAAACCTGGTAATACAGATTCTTGATTCTTTAAGGCTAATTGATATTGTGCTTATCATTCTGGAGGAGCCATGCATGATACCAAAGATTGCATCAACTTGAAGCACAAGATCCAGGACTTAATTGATCACATGGCTAGCACGCTGCAAATAACACCACCAAATGTTGCAAATATCCCACTGCCAAATTATGGGGGAACCTCAGTCAGCATGATAGAAATTGAAGAAGAATAGGTTGTGAGCAAGTCTATAGTGCCGTCCAAACCCAAGAAGTCAAAAGAGTTGGAAAAAGCTGTGGAAGCCTTGAGTATCGCTAAGAAGCCACAATTTGTTGTGCTGACATCCCCTCATCAAGCCTTCACTCTGGTACCTACAAAAGATGAATTTATAATAGAGGCTGCTACAGCCCATGGTATGACGTGGTCGGGAAGATGTTATATCCCTGATGATTTGGTTAATGATACTTATAAGAACGATCAATAGAAGAGGCCAATTACTAAAAAAGAGGTGGACGAATTTTGGAGAAGAATGCAACCAAAGGAGTATTCTACAGTGAAACATTTAGAGAAGACCCCTGCCCATATCTCTTTTTGGGCATTGCTTATGAGTTCGCAATACCATAGGCAAGCCTTAGTCAAAGTCCTTAATGAGGCCCATGTCCCTATGAGCATGAGTACATAAAATTTGACCACTATGGTGAGCTGGGTCTTGGGAGGCCATCGAATCTATTTCAGTGATGATGATTTATCCTTTGAAGGATTAATGCACAACAAGGCCTTGCATGTCATAGTCAAATGCAAGGAGAAGATTGTAAATAGGGTTTTTATTGATGATGATTCAGGTTTAAATATCTACCCATTGTCTACACTTACCCAGCTAGACTATAATCTGGGTAAAGTCCATCAAAGTAGAGTAAACGTGAGAGCCTTTGATGGAGGTCAAAGGGACACTATAAGAGAGGTCAGTTTGTACATTCAGATGGGACCCGTCGAGTTTCAAACAGAATTACAGGTCATGGATATTACTAATAATTATAATTTTATTCTTGGGAGGCCATGAATCCACCAGGCTGGAGCTGTGCCTTTGACTTTTCATCAGATAGTAAAATTTGTATGGGAGGACCACAATGTGGTCATTCATGGCGAAAGGAGTCATCGGAGTCACCCTAATAATTGCGTCCTCATAATAGAAAAAGTTCCAAGGGGTAGGGACTTTTACACCATGGAAATTTTGAATGCCACCAGAGAGGACCTCGCACTACAATTGCCAATGCTGCCAGTTTACAAGATGATCGCAACTATAATATTGAGAAGTAGATTCAAACCAGGATTTGGATTAGGCAAGAACTCTGAAGGTATAATTGATCCAATAAAGATCCTAGGAAAACTGTTTAAGCATGGACTCGGGTATGTGTTTCGAGGAGGAAAGATAGAAAATGAAGAGAAGGAGCATGCAGGGTTGCCAAAGCCACTTCCTCACTTGTACCAGTTCTTTCTGATATGAAGTGGTTCTCCGAGCTATGGTATAGGGGATGGAATAGGGGATTTATTTGAGGAATACGATGTTGTAATAGTTAAAATCCCCAAGGAAGCCATAATCAGGGAGGCTAGGCTAGGCGAGCAGTTGCAGAATTAGGCATCCACCCTCTTATTACTCTCTATTTGTCTGGATAGACAAAGACTTTATTTTATGAAAAATTAGTGATGTTCCGGATGAGGCTCGTGACCCACCCTTTATGTTTTAATTTCCTCAAACTATTTTACCGCTTTCCAAAAGGCATGTACCCATATTTATGCGGGTTGTAACCATAGTTTATAAATATTTCCAAATTTCAATGAAAAGCCTCCCGTATTCTAAAAACCTTTGTTGTTTATTTTTATTTACTTATTATTATCTAACCTATTTTGTTTATGGTTTCAATAATAATAACTTATAACCTACCAATGTCATGCCATATCAAGAGCTCAATGAACAAACGTAGGTAAATAATGATGACTTTAAAGAATACAACAAAGAGGCTATGGTCACGGAACAGTTAATGAAAGAATTGAAAGACTTTGAGAATTGAGAAAAGTCTAACCTAGAGGAGACTGAGATAGTCAATCTAGGAGACGACAAAGAGGCCAAAGAAAGCCGAATCAGTGTCCACCTTACAGAAGCACAGAAGAGAGAACTCATTAGATTGCTTCAAGAGTACATCAACATATTTTCCTGGTCCTACAGTGACATGCCAAGGCTGAGTACAAACATTATATCCCATAAGCTGCCCATCAATCCAAGATTTGACCCAGTAAAGCAAAAAACTCAAAAGTTCAAACCAGACCTAAGTCTGAGAATCAAGAAAGAAGTTACTGAGAAGATTCAATTTGAAGTGGTAGAGGTCGCAAAGTATCCAACTTGGCTAGCCAACATTGTCCCAGTACTAAAGAAAGACGGGAAAATCAGGATCTATGTTGACTATCGATACCTGAACAAGGCTAGTCCCAAAGATAACTTACCAATAGCCAATATCCACATCCTTATTAATAATTGCACAAATCATGAGATGCAGTCATTCATGTATTGTTTTGCTGGGTACCACCAAATCCTAATGGATAAAGAAGACGCGATGAAAACGACCTTCATTATGCCTTTGGGGGTGTTTATCATTATCGAGTGATGTCGTTTGGTTTTAAGAATGCGGGTGCCATATATATGCGAGCCATAAAAACTATATTCCATGACATGATTCATAAGATGATTGAATTCCATGAAAGTTCAGATCACCTGATCATTTAAGGAAGTTCTTTGATCGACTACGGAAGTACAACCCAAAGTTAAACCCTGCTAAGTGTTCTTTTGGGTTACCAACTGGAAAGTTATTAGGTTTCTTAGTCAGTAGAAGATGTATCGAGCTTGATCCTTCAAAAATCAAGGCAATTTAGGATTTTCCTCTACCAAAAGCCAAGAAAGAAGTCATGAGTTTCTTTGGAAAATTGAATTATATTAGCCGGTTCATAGCCCAGTCAACAGTTATTTGTGAACCCATCTTCAAGTTGTTGAAGAAAGATGCACCAACTAATTGGATTGAAGAGTGTCCATAAGCTTTTGACCATATCAAGAATTATTTGTCCAGTCCACCAGTATTAGTTCCTCCAATAGAAGGAAGTCCATTGTTGCTCTACCTCTCAGTCTTAGAATATGCATTTGGATGTGTCCTAGGGCATCATGATGAAAGTGGAAAAAAGGAATGGACAATATATTACCTAAGCAAGAAGTTCACTCCATATGAGGTCCGTTACACTTTGCTAGAAAGGACCTGTTGCACTTTGACTTGGGTTTCCCAGAAATTGAGACATTATTTGTTGTCATATACGACATATTTCATTTCCAAAATGGATTCTTTGAAGTACATATTCCAAAAGGCCATGCCTATGGGGAAATTGGCCAAGTGGTAAATGCTGCTAAGTGAGTTTGACATTGCGTATGTGACTCAAAAAGTAATCAAGGGATAAGACCTGGTGGATCATTTGGTGAAAAATCCATTCGATGAAGATTATGAACCACTCCGAACTTGCTTTGCAGAAGAAGAAGTTCTGTTCTTAGGAGAAGATATCGCATAATCGTACCATGATTGGATGTTGTTCTCTAATGGAGCAGTCAATTTTAGAGGATCAGGTGTTAGGGAAGTCTTAGTGTCAGAAACTGGTCAGCACTACTCGGTAAAATCCAAACTCCATTTTCCATGCACCAACAATATGGCCGAATATGAAGTTTGCATTCTCAGTCTTCAATTAACTGTTGATATGGATGTACAAGAATTATTGGTTATTGGTGATTTTGACTTGCTAATTCATTAAGTCCAAGGCGAATGGGATGTGAAGAACTCCAAGAATATGTCATATGTAAAATTAGTACGAGAATATGCAAAGCATTCAAAAAGATCGAGTTCAAGCATATTCCGAGGATTCATAAAGAGTTTGCTGATGCTTTGGCAACCATATCCTCCATGATTCAGCATCCAGACCAGAATTACATCGATCTATTAGTGATAAGTCTAAAAGGTCAACCTGTACACTGTGCGCAAGTCAGGGTATATTCGGAAGATGTGACCACCAACCAAAAGAAGACAATCCACCGAATGGCCAACAACTTTTTCCTAAATGGAGAAATCCTTTATAGGAGGACTCCAGATATTGGATTCTTAAGATGTGTAGATTCAGTTGAAGCCACAAAGTTGCTAGAAGAAGTGCATACTGGAGTGTGTGGACCTCATATGAATGGGTTCACTCTAGCCAAGAAAATCTTGTGAGCTGGATATTTTTGGATGACCATGGAAAATGAATGTAGCAAGTCCGTACAGAAGTGCCACAAGTGCCAAATCCACGGAGATTTGATTCGAGTGCCCCCTAGCGAGCTTTATGCTATGAGATCACCTTGGCCTTTTGTAGCCTGGGGCATAGATGTCATTAGTCCAATTGATCCACCTACCTCAAATGGACACAAATTTATTTTGGTTGCTATCGACTACTTTACCAAGAGGGTGGAAGCTGCATTTTACAAATCTCTAACCAAGAAGGTTGTAGCCGATTTTGTGAAGAACAATTTGATTTGTCAATTTGGAATCCCCGAGTCAATCATCACAGATAATAAAGAAAACTTTAATAGTCACTTGATGAAAGAGATATGTGAGCAGTTCAAAATTACTCACCGAAATTCTACTGCATACCGCCCGCAAATGAATGGAGCCGTGGAAGCTGTCAACAAAAATATCAAGAAGATCTTGAGAAAGATAGTCAATAGTCACCGATCATGGCATGAGATGTTGCCTTATTCTTTTTTAGGATACCAGACGACTGTCTGAACTTCCACTAGGGAAACCCCATATGTGTTGGTATATGGGTCAGAAGTGGTAATACCCGCTTAAGTTGAGATAACCTCCCTTAGGATCATTCAAAAAGCCAGACTAAGCAACAAAGAATGGGTTCGCGCCCACTATGAGCAACTCATGTTGATTGATGAGAGGATGAGTGTTGTATGTCATGGTCAATTATATCAGCAACGAATGATTCATGCGTTCAACAAGAGATTATGAGCTCGTATGTTTGCCATAGGACAATTGGTCCTTAAGCGTATTTTCCCTCACCAAGAGGAATACAAAGGAAAGTTTACACTAAATTGGCAAGGCAGGTATGTCATCCATAAGGTTTTATTAGGAGGAACTTTGATTTTGTCATAGATGGATGGCTAAGTTGGCCCAAGCCTATCAACTCCGATGTCGTAAAGCGATACTACTCCTGAAGATGGTTTCTTTTCCTTTTATTTCTTTCCTTGTAATTCCACTTTCTGATTGTAATCATTTTTATGCTTTGTAATAGCTTAAAATTCCCTATCCTCTTTGTATGAACTACGTTTGACCTAAATGCTCAAGAATGAGACATGTAGGCGGCCTATGTCAGCTTCAGTCACCTCTTTAAATATATTTATTCTCCCACTACGAGTGTGGGAACTACGTTTGACCTGATTCTTGCTTCAAAAAGATACATAGGCGCCATAACAACTCAACCATATCACCAAGGCAATGGAAACTGGGGCATAATTTTCAAGAAAGGAATCTCAAAAATTCAGAAGGCAAGGATCATTCTCCACAGTGTGATATGAGATGAATAACGAATTTCATAATCCCAAGCTGTGACAAAGTTTGAGGTGGACTAATCCTCAGACTATGACAAATTTCTCAAAAGTCCATTCCCAAACTCCCCAGCTAGGATGATGAACCATCTCCAGGGCTCGCCAACAATATGTCATAAATGTCAAGGCCTCGAGTGAAAGACATTCGTTGAGCTAGTGCATGACATGACAAGATTGACAGAGATCTTTCTAAATTATTCCTTCAAAATTAGTATTTTTTCAAAAAATATAAAAAATAAATCAATTACTTTTTGAAAATCCTTACAAGTTAATTTGCTCTTTTATAAATTTTACTTTTTCTTACATCTACTATGACATGGGGAGTCGAGGATGACAAATGCCAAAAGGTAGCAATCCAGAGATGACAAAGCAAGGAGCAGAAGATTGAAGGAGGTTGACACAGATCCGTTTTGCCAAAAATTAATAATTCTTCTGTGGATGCAGGTTATCCTAAGAAGTGGAAGGTATAGGCGAAAGTCCCTTGTTGTCCAGCGTATTTAGAGTAATGCAATAAGAATAAATTCCCAAAATCAGCATAAAAAGATAAAATAATGGGAAGACGCCGAAAGAGGCAGAGGTTCCTAGAACTGATGATTTTTTTGTAGTTTGAATGAACTACCCGACAAGGAGAGATTGACAACATCCTCAAATCCTCAACAAATCAAGGATCACAGCCAACACATGAAGTTAAAGGTAGTAGTTGTAGCTGTTCCTGGATATGGTAAAAGCAATGCTGCATATACTAATCATTCATCTTGAGTGCAGGTACACATAAAAGAGTCAATGCGCCAACACAATGACCAAAGGGACCATCACATGAGAGATCAGTGATGTCCTTCTCAAATCTCAACAAATCAGGGATTACAATGAATATATGGTGTTCAAATGCGGTATTTATAGTTGTCCCCAGATATGGGTTCAACCATTTATTTATAAAATAACCCATTGTTTTTCTGCCACCTCAAGAAGAAGATGATGATTGCAAACAAAGTTATTTTGATTATCATTATGAACGCATTCTTTTTAAACTTTTATCAGATATTAACTGCGGTCGCCAGTAAAAATGATGCTATGGTTGCTAATTGTTTACCTTGAGAGCAAGTACATAAGTAAAAGCTGATGCGTCAACTAAGGTGGAGGTGATGTTTTCTATAACTGCCCTATGGGCCATTGCATCATACAACACTATATTGCATTTTATTATGCATTTATATTACATCATATCACATTGCATCATACTGCATTACATCACATCACATTGCATCTTACTGTGTTGCATCACATTATATCATACTGCATTGCATCACATTACACCATACTGTATTACATTGCATTTTATTGTGTCGCATCATATTATGTCATATCATATTGCATCATATTGTATCGTGTTGCATTGTATTGTATTGCATCATATCACAAGAACCATGTCGAGAGGACCATGTCATTAGGACATGTCACAAGGACCATATTGCGAGGACCATGTCATAAGGATCATGTTGTGAGGACCATGTCATGAGGACCATGTCACACGTACCATGTCATGAGGACCATATCACAAGGACCATGTTGCGAGGATCATATCGAGAGGACCATCATCATTAATTACCGTAGGCATGTGCTTACCGCGAAGATAATTTCCCTCTATCGGCCAATTTTAAGAGGATTACATTCAGAGGCATCCCTAAGACGCACATGGTGCACATGATTGACCCAAAAACATTCATATCCTATATCGCATTGAGACAACAGAGTCTGATATTGAGAATATTTGCACCTGCATATTCCTGTCACGCAGAGGTGATGAATTCTGGCATTGGGAACACTTATATCTAATATCGCATAAAGACGATGGAGTTTGACATTGAGAATATTTATGCATTCGCATCCTTATTGCCATGCAGAGGTGATGGAGTCTAACATCGAGGATGTTCGTGCATCCAGAAGAGGCATTTATATTTGATCACGTAGTGAAGGCCTTTGCTACCTTGAAGATCAAATGACGCCTGTCATCCAAGATAAGGAAAGCATATAGTCTTAAGGAGGTCTGTAAGTCGCCATCTAAAATCAGACGATGAACTAGATTTCCTAGAAGTTGACAAACCAAAGGTTTTCTGTAAGCCACAGTAACGTCTGAAACTGGATAATGTGCAAGATTGCCCAAATTGTACAATCCAAGTGTTATCTGTAAGACACAAGGATATCTGAAACCAAATAGTGTGAAAGATCACCTAAGAGTTGGTAGTTCAAGGGTAATTCGTAAGTCACAACAATATCCAAATTTGGACAAAGTGCAAGACTACAAAAGATTGATAGCCCAAGGGTTATCTATAAGCCGCGATATATCCACATTGATATTGCACAGGACTACCCAAAGGTTAACAATTTAAGGAAAATCTGTAAGTCACGTTACGTCCAAGATCGGATAAAAGTGCAGTATTACCTAAAGACTGGTAATTCAAAGGAGATCTATAAGCCGACTCTATTCAAAGTTGGATGATGTGCAAGATTACTCGAAAGCTGACAATTCAAGGGATATCTGTAAGCCGCCTCTATACAAAGTTGGATGATGTGCAAGATTACCTGAGGTTTGATAATTCAAGGGACATCTATAAGTTGTTATGATACGAAAGATGCGCAAGATTTACACAAAGTCATATGCAAAGATTATCGCCGAATAGCCAAGAGGGCCATCATGTCAGAGACTACAACAAGCGATTATGAAAACCATCATATCCAATGGACAAGAAGGTCACCTCGTTTGAAGAATCATCACATTCAACCATCACAAAATCAATCTTCTTCAATGGCCAAGAAGGTTGTCATGTCTATATCGTCATGGGCACCATTATTTCCCAAGACAAAAACAGGGAAAAATAGCATATCCCCCAGGATTCAACATATGCAGAGATGAGGTAAAGAAACTATCCCTCCTTGTTAAATTACCTTAATACTAACAATTTTGTTTTAAGATGTTGTAGAGAGCATTCGAGAGGATGAAATTCTCAAAACAAAACCACAGGTGCGAACTATGCCAAAAAGGACATCGCACGACATGAGTGAACTGGACATAGTCCAAAGAGTAGGTATGGAAACCATCTTTTCATATGGAAATGTGTTACCACTAAAAATCTTATTTTGAGATATTTCCAAGAGAATCCGAGAGGATGAAATTCTCAAAACAAAACCACAGGTGCGGACGACACCAAAAAGGACGCAACACAACGTGGAATTTTTTTTTAGCACCAAACTGGGACATAGTCCAGAAAGGAACATCCAAAAATTTTGGATGCGAGTTGAGAATCAACTTCTGCTTTAATAAAACCACACCCATATCAGAAGGCATGTGTGTATTTATTTTATTTCTAGCGTCAGTTTTGCATCCGAGGTATTTCTGAACTCACTCTGGGAGCAACTTTCCTTTTCTTCAAATCTGGGTGATGATGCACTCCGAGCATTGGAATATATGTCCATGTAGCTCCTAGTTATGGATATAAGGGCCCCACATCTATAATTTTGGTGATTGCAAGCCTCTTTTCCATAACTCAATTATTCGTCACTCATCCCGAGCCAAGGGTGGTCTTAAACATAAAGAATACCTTTTCCACTGATAGAGTTGAACTACAAGAAGCCTTATTACCTGAGTCCTGGGATATTTAGGAAATCTCTACGTTGAAAACTCGGCTGCATTCCAAACTCTCCCCAATCCTCTTACTCCACAGCTTTCCGGGCTCTCCATACTCTAAAACCAGGATAGTTCAGAATTCTTTGAAAATCATGGATAAAATTAAATGTATCGAACTTCAAGTGGATTGAATTCTCATGTAACTTGAGATATGTAGGAAACCCGATATCAGAGTTCAACCATAATTCCTTAAAATTTGTGCTAAAACCAATCGCTTCCAAGAGATGAACTAGTAGTCGGACAAAATTGGGATCGCCAATTTCCTTTGTCCAGGGTTCATTACACTCACCCTACCCAAAAGGAGGGGAATTTTTTGACACCCAATTTTTTTCCTCATCTATCGAATTTTGAGGTTTTAAATTTTTAAAGAATTTTTAGTAATTAATTTTGCAATTAAAAGAATTTTTCAAAAATAATCACAGAGAATATTCTATAATTTTCATGAATAAAAATACGTATACATATTCTCATAATATATAGATGTATGTTATTTTATGAATTTTAATAGGTATTCAAAAGATTTTCCCCCAAAATTATTTCAAAATATTTTAAAACTGTCCATTTTGGTCAGAAATGATTTAACTGGGGAATAAACTGTGAAATCGATGTTTTATAGCATATGATCAAATATGATGACAAATTATTTTTTTAAAGACATTTTAAATAATAAAAAGCTCAATTAATTAATCGTATTTAGTTCGTCCCTATTCCAATTACGATCTAATTTCTTTGAATTAATTCAATTAGATCTAATTTGGCCACAATCTTAATCATGTGGCTACAATTTAAATTATTTGGTTATCAATTTAACCAAATCCAGGTACATTTGCAAAGAAGTGGCCAAATCCTTAACCATTTTAATCTTACCCTTTATCAGCCATTTCCTAGCCCAACAACTAAATCAACTACTCAACCCAATTTTCACAATACCCGACGTAATCCTTGTTTCTTTCTCAATATACACATTACACACACACAACCTCACACACTCCTCTCAATGAGCCTAAGTGATGCAAATAGCTACAAAACACCCACCCCTTATTTCTTCTTCTTCTTCTTCGTTCACCTAAACACCCAGATGAACAAACTCACAAACTCTGTTAACCAACTCCCAACCGATAATGATAACAACTCCAAATAACACCTAAACCTTCCTAAATCATCTAACCCCATTAATTTCCTCTTCACCTGCATTTATTTGTATGAAGGGTGAGTTTTTCATATTCTAGAACCCTCTAGAGCTCCAGGTGGCATCATTGGTATATGATCAAATTCGTACCACAAGGTACCAACATGTCTCAATTAGGAGAATTTTGGTTTTTGAATTTCAATCCCCTAAGTTCTTATCCAAAATTCTCCTAATATTTTCTTCCCCAATTCCATCCATTGGAAACCCTAAATCCCCTTATATAAACCCCTCTTTCTTCACTGTGAAAGGGTGAATTTTTAGGTAGCAAAAATCTTGAAGAGTCCTTTTCTCTGATTTTTGGGGAAACCTAAGAATTCAAGCTGAAAGAAAGCAAGAAAAACTATTGTCTTTGAAGATTTTTGAGGTCTGTTTGTTGCATTTTTGAAAAGAAAGCTCGAGTTCATTGGAATAGTCACTGGAAAACTCAACTCGTTGTCCCAGTTTTGCTGCCCAGAAAAAGGTTAAATCACTTCTTACTTTGTTGTTTCTCAGTCTTACTTGTGTGTTATTTTCCATAGTTTATTTGATTGTGTCGAGTTCCATTCATAAATTGGCTTGATGTTGTTGGTATTTTATGTGATTAAAGGAATAATGGGTTGAGCTATTGGGGAATGGTTGAGCTTTTAGGAGAAGCTTTGAACCCATAAGGTTTGGCTTCTCCCAGATGTTCCTAGAGACCCGAAGTTCCCCATTTTTTCTCTATGTTTTCTTGTTTGAGAATAAATAGATAATGCATTCATTTTCTGTATGGTGTAGCAAGATTATCTAACATATTTGTTAAGCATGACTTTCGTGAAAGCTAAAGTGTTAGTCTTGAGATTAATTCGTAACCCTGAGGCTTTCTTGATAGCTTGTTATTATGTTCTTGTTTTCACTACCACAAAAGTTATAGCCAAATCAGTCCTAGGAAGCATCTTTAGTTGTAGATGTGCTTACTACAAGTCTAAAGGTGATAAGAACTTTTGTTCTGGGAAAAAACTGAAGCGTAGTTGTTAGTTTATTTATTATCAATCTTCTTCTTCCCTTTTCACTCTACTTTCTTTGTTCTTATGGTAATTAGCTGAGTTATTGAAATCCTGTTGTGTTGAGTTTTACTACCAAGTAAAAATTTGAAATATGCCTAAAGTTGTGAAGTTTCTTCTTGTCACTGTTTTGTATATGGGACATCATTAAGTAATTCTCCAGGCTTTTAATCCCACCCTAAAGAATAGTCATAAATTTTAGGGAAAAGCATGTGGTTTTGCTTGTAAATTTGAATTTCTTCAAGATCTTCACTTGGTTCTTAATACCATTTGAGGCTCAAGGAAGGAATGAATCTGATTTTTCTGGATTTCTCTAAAGATTCAAGCTTCGAATAAACCAAGTTAGTTCTGCAATTTGTAGTTTTAAGACTTGTCCAATTCTAAGACTATGTTTGATGCAAGTTTTTTTAAAAGAACCTGGAATTGTTTTCTTGAAACCTCCTATAATAACTTAAAAGGAATAAGACTGCCTCCTTGAATAACTTTAGAGGTCTGTCTATTTGCTAAGATATGGTGTAAAAATTGTGGATTGTCTTAAAATAAGTCTCAAGGACTAAGAACTTTCTTTGGTAGAGATCAAAATTAGTTTGTTTTGGCATAAAGATTAGTTTGTGAAGAAGGTAAGAGTCAGAAGTTCAAGCTTTCTCTTTTGCTTGTCCATTCTTTAAAACTCTTCTATTCTTTCTCTTGTTTGCCCACCCTACTACTATTTTTTTTAGTAAGTTACTGATTATGTAATTCATTTGCTATGAAGGCTAGACCTGAGCTAATTGTTGGTTTGATTCACTTGAGTAGCTTCAGGTATAAAGTTTCTTGTACTTAATAGAATTTATGATTACTTCATCTCAAAGGTCTATTTACATATCTCTTCTCTTCTATATGTTGTTGGAAATTAAGGGTAGTTTATGCCCTTGGTTGAGGACCAGTAAAATTTCTCTTTTCCTATTCGATAAAACTGTTGTCATAACTTCGAGCACTCATTCTTTAATTTTGGATTTTCAATGTGTTGAAATGATAAACCGATAGTTCAATTACAAGGCGTAAATCATGATTTTAGGATTTTTCATTGTGCAAGTTGTAATGACCCTCTAGGTCATTTTCTATTTTTCGTGCTTTTTTTGCATTTTGAGATTTTTCTCAATGGCAACAGGTCATTTATGACTTGCCAGGACTGAAAATTTGGTGCCCAAGACATTCGTTAGGTCGTTATGGCTATTTCCCTATTTTAGAACTTGAACTTAGGAAATCTTTGACTTCGGTCAACTTTCTTGCTAAACACACTTAAAATCTAATTTCGATAGTTCTGTTAGCTCCAAAATGGAGATTTTTATCCTGTGGAACCCTTGCTTGGGGGCTAGGAGCTTTCATTTGGTTTTGTGTTATTTTCTGTATTTTCAAGCCAGGTTGGCTTGTGGGGTTGACTTTGGTCAACATTCGAAGAAGACGGCCTCAGATGGAAATTTCATCAATACTTTTAGCTCTGGAATGTTGAATTTGGGCTAAAGGGACCTTTGGTTTGGGTCCCGAGGCTTATGAAATTATTTTTGGCCCTTGGGTTCCATTTTGGAAGAGTTGGCCTAAAGTTGGTTTTTGGGCGTGGAGTCCACTTTTTATTAAATTGACCTGTGTTAAGATTTTTTTCAATTCCTTTGAGTCTGGAAAGCCAGTTTTAGTGGAATAGCTCAGCTCATTTATGTTCGCGGGACCCCAGATGTGTTCCCGAGGGTCCGTCAGAGAAATCTTTCATGTTGGCATTGTTGTTGGAAGCTGGTTGCTGTCATGGAACCACCAGGCCATTACTCACGTGGGGGCATGGCTGCATACACACAACAACACCAGCTGAACCCACCTCCTCGTTGGCCATCGCCTAGGAAGCCACCAGGCAGTGTGCGCGGTGGCTAGCCTACGTGTGTGCTTCCATGCCACTGGCCTGGGCCTCTACCTGGCCTTAGTGTGCGCGTGCGCTGGGCCTTGTACACAGTGCCTAGATGCGTGCGCCTAGGAAGCGCTAGTAGCCTTTAAGTTGCCATCTCCAACTCCTTTTCTTTCGTTTCCAACATCTCCCATGCGATTTCCTCCATTATAATAGAGCTCTAAACTTGAAAATTAACTTTTAATACTCTCTGAAGCTGGTGGTACCATACCTTCCAGTCCGTGAGAATTCCTTAACGTCAATTGGTAAGTTTCCACCCTAAAATTTCCAAAATTCTCCTTTTATAATTCCCTTGAACTAGGCTTCAGGGATATTTTGGGTCTCAAAATGAGTCCTATTCGCGCTCAATTTTTGGGCATGAGTTCTTTAACTCATTACGAACATAAACTACTAGCGAAGCTCTACGACAGAGCATATCTATTATTTGTGAAATTTGTTTTCTGTTTCGTCACGCGGGCTCCGATGGTCATTTTCCAACTCGATTTTTAGCCTGAATTTCCATTTGATAATATGGGTGTCATTCTTCTCATTTTGACACCTGGATTATGTTCTTAATAGCGTGGAAGCTTTCTGAGGCTGTTCAAAAGGGGAAGGCATACGAGTGACAATTTGTTTTTGTGATTCAGCCTCGAGGTAGGTTACAATTTACTTTTCTAGACTGAGTTTAGTTAGATTTTATATTTTATATGTTACTGGAATGTTAGTTTGGATTATCGATAGAATAGGCTTAAATCTTGTGACTTGTAATACACTGACCATTTCAGATCATAGATTAGGATTATTCTTGTTATCCTTAGTCTAGGAGCTCATAGTATTGTTATGACTTATATAGGATCCTTAGTATGCTTTTAGGAGGTTTTAGAGGTAGAGTAGAGGCTTGTAGTTGTTTTCATAGTTATGTTCCATTATTTTCGCTTTATTGTTGGTTTTATGTGTAATTGTGGGCCCGAGGCCATAGATTGGATTTGGATGGAGCTTTCAGGTCAATTCTCTTGATTTGACGGTGTTTTGCCCTGTTTTGCCTTGTTATATGCTTGTAACGCCCAGAAATTCTAAGCCAAGATCCGATCCGTTCTTCATTTGTTGTTAGACTTGAACTAGATGAAGTTTCTATAAATCTAAGTATTAAGATCAATTTCTAAGTTTTGAAGGAGTATTAGATGTGAATTGAAGTCATAAAGGAGCCCTAGCTCAAAGTTAAGTTGAAAGCCTTTCTACTGATTTAGTTTTCATGTATGTTCTAACTAGGGTCAAATTCAATCGACCATTTATCCTAGAATATAAAGAGTTATTTAGCCTAGTATCTACCAAATTAAAGGTATTTGAATCTTCTTTCCAACGGCATCGATCGCTCATTAATCCGAGTCTGGAGTAAAAAGTTATGGGCATTTTAGTGAAGCACTGTCAAACTGCCGAAGACCCAACGGCCGTTCCGACGGGCGTGGGAAGAGGCAACGCCCGTGAAGTTTGCAACGCCCAATTCCGATGGCCCGTGGGAGGCACGACATCCCGTAGGACCCCGGATGTTGGAATGGGCCAGTGATCCATTTTTAGCCCTGAAATCCCACAGTTTGATCCCGACGGCCAGTGGGAGTTCCAACGGCCCATCGAAGGGACCGTCCGGCGAATTTTTTGCACTTTTCTTTAAGTGTAATTAAGGGCATTTTGGTATTTTCTCCACTCTAAAATCCTAAACCTTGTTGTTTTAAGCCTATAAGAGGGGGTTTTATTCCCATTTAGCCTAGTCCTCTTCTATTCTCTCAATTCAAGCTCCAAAAGAAAGAAAACATCCTCCTCTCAAGCTCCAAGGCCTAAGGTTTATTCTCCCATCTTCCATCCACAAGTCCCAAGCTAGGAAAGCTTCAAGTTCAGGTATGTGAGTATTTAATAAGGGATTCCTTTAACCCTTATGCCCAAAACCCTCAAGTTTTACTTTGATTTATGAATTTATGAAATTAGAATTCTTACCCAATTTGGGGAAATCTTTTGTATTCAGTTTCAAAGAATCAATTCATGATTTCTCATCCCTTACCTATGATTTATTTAAGATTCCTTAAGTGTTTTCAAAAGCCCATGCATTAAGAATGATTTATAGTATGATTTCACTAAATTGCATGTTTTCAAGTAAAATTGGCATGTTTAGATAAAATGGCCTCAAGTATCATGAAATTGCATACCTAATTCTTTATGTAATGAATTTAGAAAGAAAAGTATGTTTTGTATTTTGGCTATGCTATGCTTTAAGACTTATGATTTGAGATTTGCATGACATTAGATATGTCCTTATGCTTTTCAAATAGTTTTGGCATTAGATATGTCATAAGTAAAATATGAGCTATATGTATGTTTTGGGAGTAGTATTTAACACCAAGCGATGAGGGTTCTAGACCACCCAAGTCCAAAATTACATTGCCAGCGTAGGTTAAGAGGGTCCTCGTTAGTTGAGAGTGTCTCCTCGAGTTTATGAAAGAAGGTCCTCATTAGTTAAGAGTGTCTCCTCAGGTTTATGAAAGAGGGTCCTTGTTAGTTGAGAGTGTATCCTTGGGTTTATGAAAGTGGTTCCATGCTATAACATGTATGGTGCCTTGTGCCTTGGCCAGGTTTGGGGCAGCTTTGCCAACTAGGGTTATATAGTTGGATTCCATATAGCTTACATAGTATATTGTCGGTTATAAGAAACTCCGTATGAAGGTTTTCAAGCTTTTAAGTTATATGATATTCTATTTTAAAGCTTGGCTTATTGTTGTATGACTTATGTTCAAATTTTAATATTTACTTATGATTTCTTCTATTTATGTATGAACCCAGTTTTAAGTAGGCTTTGAAGTATATTTTATCATGACATATGCATATCTCTCATACTCAGTACATTCCATAGTACTGACCGCATACCTCTCTGTGCTGCATCCTATCATTATGTAGATTCAGTAGCTCGCCCCCAGATTCAAGGCTAGTAGATCAGTAGCACATCCAGCCAGTTTAGTGAGTCCTTCTCATTCAAGGACTTAGAGTTTAGCTTCATTCTAGACTATTAGTTCTTTCATTCAGTTTTTAGTATTTAGAGTTAGCTGGTGGCTTATCCCAGCAGCTCCTTAGTAGTAAAGGCTTTCAGACATAGAGTCAGATATTCAGCTTAATTCAAATTGTCATTTTTAGATTTATATTTTCATAATAGATTAATTTGCTCATTACTTTAGTTAAGCTTTCATTCTTATGTTTTGTTCAGTTTTTAAGTCATGCTAATGCCAGAGGGTTATCTGGAGATCACTTGTGATCTAGGGTCCCGTGTTACATCCAGGGGGGTAGGCTTGGAATGTGATAGTGATACATTCTCTGAACGTGGAAATTTACATGCTCATACTGCATTCTCATGCCTATCAGTACAGAAAAAAGGATGAATTTTGAGGTTTTGGTTCCAGACTTAAGATTTACTATGGTTACTGTGATTTTTGGACTTTAAAGGAATTATTTTGGGTTTACTACTGGTTTTGGGAAAGGAAAAATACTACTTTATGCTGGTCCGAGGGGTGTTCCTGGGCCTTTTTCTCCACTTTCTCCTTTTTCACCTATATATATATATATTTATAGTTCGATGGGGTATTTCGGACCCTTGATGCGTTATTCTGGATTTTACTTCCCATTTAAATATATAGATATATATATGCATAGTCCAATGCGGTATTCCGGATACCCAACGCGGTATTTTGAGTTTATACTATTATGTACTCATGCATCAAAACATCTTCCATCGCATTACATTGCCTTGAGCGTATTTGGATTGTCGATTGTTTGGTTTGACTTGTTATTATTTGCTTCTTGTTGGTTTGGTTAGTATTTTTTTTCGGTTTTATAACTAGATTTAGGTGAATCCCTATATTTAGCTTACTTTCCTATAATTTATATTATATATTATCTTTCTGCACTCGGTTGGCCTATGATGTTTACTGGGTACCCATTGTGTTGGTACTCATACTACACTCTTCATCTTTTTTCTGATGCAATATCTAGTATGAGCCATCCTTGTTGATCCTCCCATCATTCGAGGCCTGTTGCAATTTGGATCGCGGTGAGCTCCCGATGTCTTGGAGACTTTACATGCTTTCCATCTATCATTTCTATCTATATATTGTATTTTAGATAGATAGAGTCTGTTGTATAGCTACTCCGTACTTTATATACTCTTGTACCGGTGACACCAGGTCCGAGTTGATTCTTTTGTATGTTTTGTCTTCTTGGTCACTTTAGGGCCATTTTTGTATTTTGGTACAGTTGGTATGTATATATTCTATTGCCCCTATCTCCCTTATATACATATCTTTCACTTTCTTTATATAAACTGCTTTATTTATCTTCCACGTAGTTTGGGTTGGCTTGCCTATTGGGGCATATGTAGGTGCCATCATGGCTCAATTTTTTATCGTAACAGAGTGGTATCAGAGCTTTAGGTTCACCGATCTCGCTAGTATAAGAGAAAATTGTCTAGTAGAGTATTTTGGATCAGTATGATGACGTCTGTATCTAACTGTGAGAGGCTATAGGACATTCCTAGGAAATATTCCATCTTGTTTGATTCTTTATCGTGCTTCCTTGACTTGATCAACTTATAAGTATTTTTGTTTCACTCTTTCTCAGATAGTTCAGACGAGATCAACATCGGGTGAGGATGAGACCCCTACACTTGCAGTTAGAGCCCTAGCTAGGGGATGGGGTAGAGGTCGATCCAGAGGTCGAGGTAGGGGAGGACTACGACACCAGCCCAGGCTAGGATACTATCACCAGAGCATGAGGTCAGGGTTGAGGAGGTTCAGTATGAGTCGGAGGGTGTAGGGCTAGCCTAGTATCCTTTAGGTTTTGTGGCTACCTATGATGACCCTTTCGGCCATCTTCATATTTTTGCATTTATTGCACTATTAGAGCCTTATTGTAGTGGCCCCAAGTCATTTATGGCTTGTTGAGACCGGTAGTTTGGTGCCTTGGTCGTTCGTTTAGTCGTTTTAGCTGTTCGTCTGTTTTAGAGCTTTAAACTTAGAATATCGTTGACTTTAGTCAACATTCTTAGCTAACATGTTTGGAATTGAATTCTGACAGTTCCGTTAGCTCTTAAGTGATGAGTTTGGTTTAGTTGGACCTTTAGTTGAGGCCTGAGAACTTCCGGTGTGGGTTTTGTGTGGTTTTCTCAATTTTCAGGCCATTTGGAGTTGAAAATGTAACTTCAGGTGACTTTTGATGATCGGAGTGTCGGATTCTAAATCCGATGATTCCATCAGCTCCAGAATGTTGAGTGTGGGCTAGGAAAATGGTTGGTTCGGGTTCCGGGTTCCGGGTTCGGGTTTCAGGCCTTTGAGTTCCTTTTCGTTAGTGTTGACTTGGGTCAACATTTCTCTGAAATGACCTCGTATGAAAGTTTCGTCAATTCCATCGGGTCTGGAACGTCGTTTACACTCTATTAGCACTATTGGTTTTTGAATATCTATTTTTGATTGTGCCCAGATTGCCCCGTCGAGTTTTCTAAAAAGTGCAGAAAATCAGCTGGGACAACAGCTATTTATTGCTGTCATTTCATATTTTCCAGCCCTTCTCCTCACTTTTCTCACTCTAAAACTCAAAATTCTCTCCACCATTTTGCTCCAATTCAGTTCTAAACCTTGGGGAATTATTTGTTCGTCGATTATCCATAGTTCTTTGCCTCTTGGTAAGTCATCTTCCCCAACTTGCCTTCTTCGGTTTTTAACTTAATTCCTCCATTGATGCTCATCCAAAGCTTGGATTTTGTGATAGATTCTGCCCCCTAAGCTTGTGCATGTTCGTGGATGTGAAGTTTTATCCATCTTGAGATGATTTTCAATCGTTTTGGTAAGTAATTCTTGGTTTCAGCTTGCAGGCCCCGTGGGCCCACTTTTGACCCAGATATCAACCCGGCTACAATTATAGCAATATGGGTATTGTTAGACTCGTCTTAAAATTTTATTCATGAATTTGATAGTTTGATTCTCGTTCGGAGCTTCTCGGATCAGCTCGGCCTCGAATATCATCGTTTCCGCAGCTTGTCGTCAGACGACAGGTAGGTTACGACTTAACTCCCTAGACCTCACATATATCGGGTAAAATTGTACTAGGTGGAATCCTTGGGTTGGGTTATTTGGTTGGTACCACAGACCTTGACCGCTTTTCCATGATTCGTCCTATTTCTTTCCTCCATTGTGTGTAGTATTCCTATTAGTTGATATATTTATTACCCTTGTGACCCCGTGAGGTCCTGTTGACTCTGGAACATAGAAGGTGGGATAATTGGGAATATCTGTGAGTCCCGGACATAGAAATATCCTTCTAGGCTGGTTATGCTTGCTGAGTAGCTTCGGAGCCTGTGCAAAGTCGTTAGGTTGATTAAGAGCTGCCAGGCAGCTATTTGGGTTGGTCATATCATTTTCATGCATTTAAAGAGAGTTTTCCACATTTTATTATGGTTTTTGTCTTCGGGCCTACAAAAACTAATTTTCTAAACCTTGCATGGCCCCGGGGGCCCGTTTTCGATGAAATTAGATTTGGAAATGATTTGACTTGATACGTGGATCTTCTTGGGGTAAAAAAAGGTTAAAGATATGGTTTTATCCTGATTTACTACTATTGCTAGACTCGACCAGGTCGGAGTGCTAGCTGAGTTTCCTTACTGATTTGAAATAATATCAGGCTCGGCCGGGTCGAGCATCTAAGATGTTTTTACTATTATTTTAGACATGGTTGTGCCCGGGCACCCTTGGAAGGGTTTTTGTGACATCATTTTTTACAGTTTTAGTCCTATACAGGGTCTAGGCATGCATATTTGAGACTTAGCCACTGGCTTGAACCCGCACTCTATTCTAGAGGACATGTTTTGATTTTGAGTTTTAGTATGGGGTCCGGGACCTTTATGGACCTTGCTACTTTGGGCCTGAGGCTTTGGGATGCATGTGCCAGGGGGAAGGGTATACGGTGGAGTTGAGGTATACGGGCTGTGTCCTTCTATGGAACCTACCTGCTGGGCTCGATCGACACTAGAAAAGGTACATACAGAGGTTCTATTTCACCCTGAGGTTTTCATGCATCATATCATTCATTGTTTGAGATACCACCCTTGTTTGCGATGTGTTGATTGTACGCTCCGATAGTACCAGAGAGTTTGTTTTCACTTAATTACATTCCTCGGTTGTATGGGTGGCTGAGGGATTGTAGGTAGACTCTTGTCACTTTATTTCGATATCGTTCCCTATTACGGTCGAGTATGAGTGTGATTACTAAGGTTGTGAGTTCCTGGATTGAATTTGTATGACTAGATTGGGTATTAAAAACTGTGTGTCGAGCATGTCTGCCTTTATTCTTCTCTCCCATTTCCTTATACTTGAGGTTACCGGTATACCGCCCATTGTTAGAACTTATTTACATATATACTATTTTGCGAGGATCCCAGGTTCATCGTCCTTACTTCACCTGTGCCTGTTGTGTGTATATATTCTATTTTCTAGCCTTGTATGTCTCCTTCTATTGTCTTCCCTCTGGGATAGATCCTGTGTACGTTTTCATTGATTTTTGTGACTGATTATTTCTACCCTGTCTGCTATTGTTCTTTTACTTTATATGTACCCAGTCGGCCTATGATACCTACTGGGTACCTTATGCTTCACATTTTATGCTCACCCTACCCTCTGTATCTTCTGGTGCAGATCCTAGTGTGGGCCATTATCGATAGAGCATCGGAGACTCGTGCGGGGTGCTATTTTTGGACCATCCAGGCTGAGGGTGAGCTCTTGGCGTTCAGAGCTTGACTTAGTTTATCTTTTGTATATTTTGTACTGTGTCATTACTCGGAGACAACTTGTGTATATGTATATTTCTTTTGGACCCTTGTACTCTTTATGTAGTTCGGGCTTCTATACGCTATGACACCAGGTTTTGGGGTTGGTTTAGTTTTTGCTTTTCATATATGTTATCCTTGTTATCTAATTTCTTTATATTGTTCCCTTGCTTCCGCTATTTTACTTGCTTTTCTATTTAAACTGTTAGAAGGTAGCCCATTACTAACCGTTCTGGGCTACGGGGATTGGTTTGCCTACTGGGAGGTTGTAGGTTCCATCATGATCGAGAAATTGGATCTTGACATATTAGTATCAGAGCTCTAGGTTCACCAGTGTTATCAGTATAAAAGCCAATGTCTAGTAGAGTCTTGCGGATCAGGGCGGAGACGTCCGTGTTTAATCTTCAGGAGGCTATACTGACATCTTTGGAAACTAGACTTTTCTTGTCTCTCTCTCGTTCATGGTATCCTTAAAAGTTTCTAGAAATTTCACTTATTCTTATTCACACTTCCGCAGATGGTTGGTATGAGATCTTCAGCTTCTGGTGGAGGAGAGCCTCCTGCCCCTGCACCTCCAACTCCAGCAGGGGCCGGGGTGGTCGCTGGGGTCGAGGGAGCCCCAGAGCAGTGGCATCTTCTAGAGCTGCTAGAGTAGATATAGAGACTGAGTATGACTATGAGCCAGAGTTAGCTCCAGAACAGCGGCATGTGGGCCTAAGGACAACCCAGGCACCAGTAGCTCCAGTACCAGTTCCAGTATCAGTTTCTGTGCCAGCTTCAGCCCCATCTCAGTCTTCAGATATTCAGGGTTTGTTACTTCAACTATTGGGTATGATTGGGGAGCGTCCTTCTAAGATAGCCCAAACATCATCTCAGGGGGCATCACTGGGTGTTCAGAGTTCAGGAGCGCAACCTGCTACTGCGGCTCCCCGTGCTGAGGTTGTTCTAGTTCCATTGGTTTCACAGCCTCTTTCTCCTCCTTCTACTATGATAGAGACAGAGCAGAAGGCCTTGGGTAGGTTTCTTAGATTGGCACCACCGAGATTCGTTGGTACATTAGGTCAGGACCCTCATGACTTTATCACTATCTGCAAGGAGATGTTGCACCATTTGGGCTTATTGGAGACTCACAGGGTTGGCTACACTTCATATCAGTTGGAGGGTCCAGCGAAGTTATGGTGGAGGGAATAGGTTGCTTGCAGGCCTTTTACATCACCTTCTTTGACCTGGTCTGAGTTTTATAAGGCCTTTATGGCCAAGTTCTTGCCACAGAGCAACCGAGAGCGTCGGAGGGAGGAGTTCACTACACTTTCTTAGGATACCATGACCGTCTCAGAGTATGAGACCTGGTTCCATCAGCTTGCTCTGTTTGGAGCCATGATTATGTCTACTGAGGTCGATAGAGTTCGTAGATTTGTTTGGGGGCTATGAAGAGAGTTCAGAGAGCCTGCAGAGATACTGGTTTCTAATAGTCAGTCATTCCAGGCCATTACAAACTATGCCCGCACAGTTGAGGATTTGCGTCGTTATAACACTAGGGCCAGAGATAAGAGGCCTCAACATCAGGGTGGTTACAGTGGTTCTAAGCATAGTGGTAGAGGTTCAGGACAGTGAGGCCAAGGTTATCAGCCGCAGCAAAATCAGGGTCAGTCTAAACGACCGGTACAAGCATCACTTCAGGCTTCTGGTTCTCAGTATGAGCAGGGTCAGGGCAGTCAGCGAGGTCACAGTGGTCAGCCGTTGAGAGGTACAAATTTTGGGGCATCAGGCCATGGTGGCCATTCGGGTTATGCTGGTTCATCCTGACCGAGTAGGTCATCAGGGGATTTCTATACTTGTGGTGTTGTTGGTCACTTTGCTGGAGATTTCCCCCAGCAGGGTACAATTCAGTCAGCCAAGCTGCTATGGGCAGTTTAGCCTCCAGCTAGAGGGGGTAGTGTTCAGGCTAGGGGTGGTGCCCATATGGCAGATCAGGTGGTAGGGATGGTGGTCAGGTAGGTGGAGGTCATCGTCAATTCTATGCGGTCCCTGGGAGACCAGAGGCAGAGGCCTCGGATGTTGTGATCACAGGTGCAATTTCTGTATGCTGTCAGCCAGCTTATGCTTTGTTTGATCCTGGATCCACTTGTTCATATATATCTGCCTGTTTTTTGCCTTGTTTAGGGTTGGCTAGTGAGCCATTGTCTGCTCCTGTTTCTGTTTCGACCCCAATAAGAGATTTTTTAGTAGTGGATCAGATTGTGAGATCATGTGTGATATCTGTTGGTGATTTGGACACTTGGGCTAACTTGATGATACTTTATATCTTGGATTTTGATGTGATACTAGGCATGGACTAGTTATCTGTCACGACCCGATTTCTCGGTCATGATGGCACCTACAACCCCCGGTAGGTGAATCAATCCCCGTAGCCCAGAACAGTTAGTAATGGGCTACTATCTAACAACTAAGAGAACAAGACGAATAGAACAGATAAAAGGACTATAAATATATACATATGCGGAAACTAAACCAAAGCCCAAGACCTGGTATCATAGTATAGAGCCAAAACTACATACATAGAGTGCAAACGATCCAAAACAATATATACAGATGTCTCTGAATGGTAATAGAGTACATGAAGCAAAAGATAAACTAAAGCTAAGCTTTGATCGCCAAGAGCTCACCCTCAGCCTGAAGTGGTCCCCAACAGATCTCCAAGCACGAATCACAACGATCTAACGGCGATGGCCCACGCTAGGTTCTGCACCCAAAGATGCAGGGGGGGTAGGGGTGAGCACCAAATGCGAAGCATAAGGTACCCAGTAGGTATCATAGGCCGACTGGGCACATATAAGATAAAAGCATAGTAACAGACAGAATAAAAGCAAGCAGTTACAGAAATCAATGAAAGGTACACAGGAACTAGACCAGAGGAAAAACAACAGAACCACATGTGAGGCTAGTAAGCAGAATATACACACCATAGGCACAGGTGAAAGTAAGAAACAACGCACCTGGGGTCCTTGCAACAACAGTGTATACAAAATAAGTTTACGAAATGGACGGTATACCGGTAACCTCAAGTGTAAGAAAAAGAGAGAAAGAGTAATAATAGGCATGCTCAGAGACATGAATCAAACTCAACTAATCATATCAATCTCAAATCCAGAAACTAACAGTCTAGCAGTAACCAATCTCATACTTATCCCTAATAGAGAACAATTCTGTAAGTAAATAGCAAAAGTCTACCTACAGTCCCCCGGCCGCCCATACAACCGAGGAACACAAACAAGTGAAAACAAACCCTCGGCATCCCATACTACCGGAGCGTACAATCAACAAACAACAAACAAGGGTGGAGCCTCAAACAATGAATGATATGATGCATGAAGATCTCAAGTGAAATGGTATCCCTGTATGTACCTCCTCCGGCGCCGATCCGGCCCAGCAGGTAGGTTCCATGGAAAGACACTGCCCGTATACCTCTACTCCACCGTATACCCCTCCTCCAGCACACGCATCCCGTAGCCCCTGGTCGGATGGCAAGGTCCATGGAGGTCCCAGACCCCATACTAAAACTCAGTATCAGAACATGTCGTCCGAAAGCAAGTCCGGTATCAAGATAGAGACCCAGTCTCTAATATGCATGCCCAAACCCTGTCCAGGACTAAAGTAGTAGGAAAATATCTCAAAAACCCCTCCAAGGGTGCCCGGGAATAACCGGGTCTAAACAGTAAAAAGTCATCTCAGGTGCTCGGTCCGACCGAGGCTAAAAATCATCTCAAGTAACAAGAAAACTCAACTAGCACCCCGGCCCTGCCGAGTCTAGCGTAATCGTAAAACTGATGATTTAAAACATAATTTTACTTTCTTGCCCAAGAATATACACAAGTTAAATCAAACCATTTCCAAATTATTTCCATCAAAAATGGGCCCCCCGGGCCATGCAAGATTTAGAAAATGGTGCCAGTAGGCCCGAAGCCCAAACCATAGTAAAACATGTATAAAACCTCTTTATATGCATGAAAATGGTATGATCAAACACAATAGCTGCCCAGCAGCTCACAATCAACCTATCGACCCTGCACAGGCCCACAGCTACTCAGCAAGCATAACCAACCTAGAAGGATAATTCTATGCCCGGGACTCGCGGACATTCCCAAAATCCCACCTTCTATGTTCCAGAGTCAACAAGGCCTCACAGGACCACAAGGGTAAATAAAATATATCGGCAAATACTACAAGCAACGGAGAAACAAAAGAAGGCGGACATGAATAAAGCGGTCGAGGTCTGTGGTACCAACCTAATAAACCAACCCAAGGATGCCCATTAATACAATTTTATTCTATATATGCGGAGTCTAGGAAAAATAAACCGTACCCTACCTGTCGTCCGATGACAAGCTGCTAGAACGACGATGTCCACGCTCGAACCGCTCCGAGAAACTCTGAAATGAAATCCAACTCGAAATTAGGCTTGAATAACTTGACGTAGACAATTGATTTTCTTTTCGGTGATCCAATAAATTATCAAGATTTTGCTTATTGGAATCAACTTTTAACGTGACAAGTGAATGATGTACTGTGATAATTTTTGCACCACAATTATATTTCAAAGAAGTATTAAGTAATGTTGGCAGCAACTTACATAGCAATTTGTTCAAATGGTTTCAGTGAATAGAAAGCAATAAACATAGTAATTGCTCAAATGATTAAGTGAGTAGGCAGCAATTGCCATTGTTTGTCGACATTTGGCAGCCTACCATCTTGTGTGCCCCTCCCCTCCACTTCCACGTGGAAGTGTGGGTTATTTAACACCTCATCGCCCCTTCCGTAATATAAATATTCGGGTATTGCATAAATTCGTGGTAAAATAAATATAATATTTTAAATATATCCCAATAAATAGAAAATTATCTCCAATAAAACCTACTATATTATAATAATAAATTTTAATATAACTAAATTTACTATCTCCGTTAAAATATTACGGTGTATAAAAACCTCATGAATTCTCTCGGGATCCTCCCTTATGTTTTATCACTATTTTGGAACTGAAATGGCATTTTAAAACGTGAAGTTGAGGCTTAAATAGAGTTTAACCCGACCCGGTTCGCGACCCGGTTCGCAACCTATTTTCTGCCAGACAGTCCGCGGTAAAATAGTCATAACTTTTTACTCCGAGATCAGTTGGACGTGAGGTTTTGTTCGTTGGAAACTAGACTCGTAGACCTTCGATTTGGTATTTTGGGGGACTTCTAAATCTTTATATATTGAGAGAAACGCTCCGAGACATTTTACCCAAAGTTCAGAAAATTTATTAAAGAACTTACGATAACTTTTGCCGATTTTCTTGACTTCAAAACTTATAATGCGGCCAAACAAATGGACCCAACACCGACATACCGGTCCTGATGAGCCTTAAGTGACTTCGGGCCACTACAAACAAGCTCTAACGGTTCAAGGAAAATGTATACGTGGAAATAACCGGAAGGGTCATTACATCATCCACTACTAAAAAGGACTTTCGTCCTCGAAAGTCAAGGCCGGGGGGGTACCTGAAGGCTGAAATAGCTGCTGATACTGATCCCGCATATCTCTCTCAGTCTCCCAGGTAACCTCCTTGACTGTACGGTGCCTCCACTGAACCTTAACAACCGGGATCTCTCGAGACCTCAATCTCCTGACATCTCTGGCCAAAATAGTTGCCGGCTCCTCAACAAAGGCTAAATCCTCACCCAACTGAACTGAATCCCACTGCAACACATGAGACTCATCTGGGACATACCGACACAACATCGAAACATGAAATACAGGATGTATAGCTGAGAACATCGGAGGCAAGGCTAACTAATAGGCAACGCTACCGACCCTCTGAAGAATCTCAAACGGCCTAATGTACCTGGGGCTAAGCTTGCCCCGCATACCAAATCTCATCACGCCCTTCATGGGCGTTACACGGAGAAACATCAAGTCACTGACACTAAACTCCAAGGCATGAAGCCTACATCATCATAACTCTTCTGCCTGCTCTGAGCTGCCCGAAGTCTATCCTGAATCACTCGAACTCGATCTAAGGAATCTTAAAGAAAATCTGTGCTCTGTGGCCCAGCACTAAAACCATCAAACCAACCTACCGGTGATCTGCAACGCCTGCCATACAAAGCCTCAAAAGGTGCCATGTCGATACTCGAATGAAAGCTGTTATTATAAGCAAACTCTGCCAAGGGAACAAACTGATCCCAAGAACCTTCAAAGTTAAGAACACAGGCCCGAAGCATATCCTCCAGGACCTGAATGGTCCTCTTGGATTGGCCATCTGTCTGAGGGTGGAAAGCGGTACTAAGATGAACCTCTGTACCCAAATCTCGCTGAATAGCCCTCCAGAACTGAGATGTAAACTGAGTGCCGCGGTCTGAAATAATAGAAGTTGGGACCCCATGCAACCGAACAATCTCACGAAGGTAGATCCGAGCTAACCTCTTTGCGCCAAAAGAAGTCTGAACCGGCAAGAAATGTGCTGACTTAGTGTAATGACCCTTCCGGTCATTTCCACATATATGTTTTCCTTGAATCGTTAGAGCTTGTTTGTAGCGGCCCCAAGTCACTTAAGGCTCGTCAGGACCGGTATTTCAGTGTCGGGTCCATTTGTTTGGTCGCATTATAAGTTTTGAAGTCAAGCAAGTCGGCAAAAGTTATCGTAAGATCTTTAATAAATTTTCTGAACTCTGGGTAAAATGTCTCGGAGCTTTTCTCTCAACATATAAAGAGTTAGAAGTCCCCTGAAATACCAAATCGAAGGTCTACGAGTCTAGTTTCCAACGCACAAAACCTCATGTCCAACTGATCTTGAAATAAAAAGTTATGACTGTTTTACCGCGGACTGTCTGGCAGAAAGCGGGTTGCGAACCGGTTCGCGAACCGGGTCGGGTTAAACTCGATTTAAGCCTCAACTTCACGTTTTAAAACGCCATTTCAGTTCTGAAACAGTGAGAAAACATAAGGGAGGATTCCGAGAGAGTTCTTGAGTATCAAAATCGTGCGATGGTGAGTTGCGAACTTAAATTTAAGAATTTTATTAATATCGCGTGCATTTGAAAATATTTTATTTAAAAGTTGAATGTGGTAGAAAATTATATTTTTATTACCTTTTCAAAATATTTTAAAGGTTTATGAAAAATATTTTGTTACGATATAATTGTATATGTATTTATTTTATAAGGTTTTTATACATTGTAATATTTTAACGGATATAGTAAATTTAGTTATTTTGAAAATTATTATTATAATATAGTAGGTTTTGTTTGAAATAATTTTCTATGAATTATGGTATATTTAACATATTATATTTATTTTACCACGAATTTATGCAATACCCGAATAGTTATATATTGGGAAATGAAATAATTGGGTTGACACCACATTAACACGTGGTGTCAATTGCATAAGTCATTTGATGACTAAGTGTTGTGGATGGAATTGTTTAAAGAGTGAATTAAGAAACCATCCAACTGTTGAAGATTGGTGTTGTACGTATTACATATTGGAGGTTTACCAAACCTTTCATTTTAATTCCTCTTCATTTTTTTCACCAAGGAATACATATGTAAGTTGCTAGAAATTTGTTGCATATTCACGTGAGTTGCTGCGAGTATGTTGCATCTGATGTGAAACCAAATTTGAGTAAAGGAAATAAATTATCTACGTCAAGTTATTCAAGCCCAAATCCGATTTTGATTTAGTTTTGGATTTTCTCGGAGTGGTTCAAGCTTGGACATCGTCGTTCTAGCAGCTTGTCGTCGGACGACAGGTAGGTTACGGTTTATTTTCCCTAGACTCCGCATATATAGAATAAAATTGTATTAATGGGCATCCTTGGGTTGGTTTATTAGGTTGGTACCACAGACCTTGACCGCTTTATTCATGTCCGCCTACTTTTGTTCCTCTGTTGCTTGTAGCATTTGCCGATATATTTTATTTACCCTTGTGATCCTGTGAGGCCTTGTTGACTCTGGAACATAGAAGGTGGAATTTTGGGAATGTCCGCGAGTCCCGGGCATAGAATTATCCTTCTAGGCTGGTTATGCTTGCTGAGTAGTTGTGGGCCTGTGCAGGGTCGATAGGTTGATTGTAGGCTGCTGGGCAGCTATTGTGTTTGATCATACCATTTTCATGCATATAAAATGGTTTTATACATGTTTTACTACGGTTTGGGCTTCGGGCCTACAGACTCTATTTTCTAAACCTTGCATGGCACGGGAGGTCCGTTTTGATGGAAATAATTTGGAAATGGTTTGATTTAAACTTGTGAATATTCTTGGGTAAAAGAAAGTAAAATTATGATTTAAATCACCAGTTTTACGATTAACGCTAGACTCGGCAGGGCCGGGGTGCTAGTTGAGTTTTCTTGCTACTTGAGATAATTTTTAGCCTCGGTCGGACCGACCACCTGAGATGACTTTTTACTGTTTAGACCCGGTTATCCCCGGGCACCCTTGGAGGGGTTTTTGAGACATTTTCCTACTACTTTAGTCCTGGACAAGGTCTGGGCATGCATATTCGAGACTGGGTCTCTATCTTGATACCGGACTTGTTTCCGGACGACATGTTTGATACTTAGTTTTAGTATGGGGTCTGGGACCTCCATGGACCTTGCCATCCAGGCCAGGGGCTTTGGGCTGCGTGTGCCGGAGGAGGGGTATACGGCGGAGTAGAGGTATACGGGCAGTGTCCTTCCATGGAACCTACCTGCTGGGCCGGATCGGCACCGGAGGAGGTACATACAGAGATACCATTTCACTTGAGACCTTCATGCATCATATCATTCATTGTTTGAGGCTCCACCCTTGTTTGTTGTTTGTTGATTGTACGCTCCGGTAGTATGGGATGCCGGAGGGTTTGTTTTCACTTATTTGTGTTCCTTGGTTGTATGGGCGGCCGGGGGACTGTAGGTAGACTCTTTCTATTTACTTGTAGAATTGTTCCCTGTTACGGTTAATTATGAAATTGGGTACTGCTAGACTGTTAGTTGCTGGATTGAGATTGATATGATTAGTTGGGCTTGATTCATGTCTCTAAGCATGTCTATCATTACTCTTCTCTCTTCTTCTTACACTTGAGGTTACCGGTATACCGTCCATTTCGTAAACTTATTTTGTATACACTATTGTTGCAAGGACCCCAGGTGCGTTGTTTCTTACTTTCACCTGTGCCTATGGTGTGTATATTCTGCTTACTAGCCTCGCATGTGGTTCTGTTGAGTTCCCTCTGGGCTAGTTCCTGTGTACCTTTCATTGATTTCTGTGACTGCTTGCTTCTATTCTGTCTATTACTACGCTTTTATCTTATATGTGCCTAGTCGGCCTATGATACCTACTGGATACCTTATGCTTTGCATTTGGTGCTCACCCCTACCCCCCTGCATCTTTGGGTGCAGATCCTAGCGTGGGCCATCGCCGTTATATCACTGTGATTCGTGCTTGGAGATCTATTGGGGACTACTTCAGACTGAGGGTGAGCTCTTGGCGATCGGAGCTTAGCTTTAGTTTATCTTTTGCCTCATGTACTCTATTACCATTCAGAGACATCTGTATATATTGTTTTGGAGTATTTGCACTCCATGTATGTAGTTTGGGCTCTATACTATGATACCAGGTCTTGGGGTTTAGTTTAGTTTCCGCATATGTATATATTTATAGTCCTTTTATCTGTTCTCTTCGTCTTGTTCTCTTATTTGTTAGATAGTAGCCCATTACTAGCTGTTCTGGGCTACGGGAATTGGTTCACCTACCGGGGGTTGTAGGTGCCATCATGACCGATAAATTGGGTCGTGACAACTTGGTATCAGAGTTTTAGGTTCACCGATGTCATCGGTATAGGAGCCAATGTCTAGTAGAGTCCTGCGGATCGGGGCGGAGACGTCCGTACTCAATATTTTGGAGGCTACAGTGACATTTTAGGAAATTTGACTCTCTCATTGCTTCTGTGTCGTGCGTGGAACCCTTTAAGTTTCTAGAAATCTCATTTGTTCTACTTAATTCTTCCGCAGATGGTTCGTACGAGATCATCAGCGTCACGCGGAGATAAGCCTCCCACTCCAGCTAAGGGTCGAGGACGCCCTCGATAAGTAGGCACCTGCTAGAGCTGCTAAGGTGGAGATAGAGCCCGAGCAGCATGTGGATCAGGGGGCAGCCCAGGTACCACCAGCTCCAGCACCAGCTCCAGTACCAGCTCCAGTTCCCACTTCTGTGCCAGCTCCAGCCGCAGCTCAGTCTCCAGATATTCGGGGATTACTATTACAACTTTTGGGTGTGATTGGAGAGCGGCCTTCTGAGGTAGCGCAGACATCCGCTCGGGGGGCAGCCCTGGGTGCACAGAGCTCAGGAGTGCAGCCTGCTACTATGGCTCCCCGTGCGGAGGTCATTCCGATTCCATCGGTTGCACAGCCTCTTGCTCCTCGCCCAGCCATGACAGAGTCAGAGCAGAAGGCGTTGGGTAGGTTTTTGAGGTTAGCACCTCCGAGGTTTGCTGGTACTTCTGGACAGGATCCACATGACTTTATTACTACCTGTGAAGAGATGTTGCATCATTTGGGTTTGTTGGAGAACTCACGGGGTTGGTTATACTACCTATCAGTTAGAGGGCCCAGCGAAGTTATGGTGGAGGGCTCATGTTGCTTGTAGACCACCATCGTCACCTCCTTTGACCTGGTCTGAGTTTTATGAGGCCTTTATGGCCAAGTTCCTACCTCAGAGTGATCGTGAGCGTCGCAGGGAGCAGTTTACTCACCTTATGCAGGGGTCTACGACTATCTCAGAGTATGAGATCCGCTTTCATCAGCTAGCACCGTTCGGAGCTATGATCATTCCTACTGAGGCATATAGGATTCACAAATTTGTATGGGGTTGAGGCTAGAGATCAGGCAGTCAGCTGAGATATTGATTGCCAGTGATCGGTCATTCCAGGCTATTGTAGACTATGCCCGCACTGTGGAGGACTTACAACAACATGATCAGGGGTCCAGAGACAAGAGGCCTCTTATCTCTGGACCCCTGATCATGTCGCTGTAAGTCCTCCACAGTGCGGGCATAGTCTACGATAGCCTGAAATGACCGACCACTGGCAATTAATATCTCAGCTGGCTGCCTGATCTCTGGCCTCAAACCCCATACAAATCTGCGAGTCCTATCAGCCTCGGTAGGAATGATCATAGCTCCGAACGGTGCTAGCTGATGGAAATGGGTCTCATACTCCGAGATAGTAGTAGACCCCTGCATAAGGTGAGTAAACTGCTTCCTGCGACGCTCACGATCACTCCGAGGTAGGAACTTGGCCATAAAGGCCTCATAAAACTCAGACCAGGTCAAAGGAGGTGACGATGGTGGTCTACAAGCAACCTGAGCCCTCCACCATAACTTCGCTGGGCCCTCCAACTGATAGGTAGTATAGCCAACCCCGTGAGTCTCCAACAAACCAAAATGATGCAACATCTCCTCACAGTTAGTAATAAAGTCATGTGGATCCTGTCCAGAAGTACCAGCAAACCTCGAAGGTGCTAACCTCAAAAACCTACCCAACGCCTTCTGCTCTATCTCTGTCATAACTAGGCGAGGAGCAAGAGGCTGTGCAACAGATGGAACCGGAATGACCTCCGCACGGGGAGCCATAGTAGCAGGCTGCGCTCCTGAGCTCTGTGCACCCAGGGCAGCCCCCTGAGCGGATGTCTGCGCTACCTCAGAAGGCCTCTCTCCAATCACACCCAAAAGCTGTAATAGTAATCCCCGAATATCTGGAGACTGAGCTGCGGCTGGAGCTGGCACATAAGTTGGCACTGGAGCTGGTACTGGAGCTGGCGCTGGAGCTGGTGCTGGAGCTGGCGCTGGAGCTGGCGCTG
>QJPP01004777.1:0-99941 GCA_003996215.1 Jaltomata sinuosa
ATGATAGGCATGCTCAGAGACATGAATCAAACTCAACTAATCATATCAATCTCAAATCCAGAAACTAACAGTCTAGCAGTAACCAATTTCATACTTAACCGTAACAGGGAACAATTATGTAAGTAAATAGCAAGAGTCTACCTACAGTCCCCCGGCCGCCCATACAACCGAGGAACACAAACAAGTGAAAACAAACCCTCTGGCATCCCATACTACCAGAGCGTACAATCAATAAACAACAAACAATGGTGGAACTTCAAACACTGAATGATATGATGCATGAAGATCTCAAGTGAACTGGTATCTCTGTATGTACATCCTCCGGTGCCGATCCGGCCCAGCAGGTAGGTTCCATGGAAGGACACTGCCCGTATACCTCTACTCCACCGTATACCCTTCCTCCGGCACACGCAGCCCGCAGCCCCAGGCCCGGATGGCAAGGTCCATGGAGGTCCCTGACCCCATACTAAAACTCAATATCAAAACATGTCATCCGGAAGCAAGTCCGGGTTCAAGATAGAGACCCAGTCTCTAATATGCATGCCCAAACCCTGTCCAGTACTAAAGTAGCAGGAAAATATCTCAAAAACCCCTTCAAGGGTGCCCGGGCATAACCGGGTCTAAGCAGTAGAAAGTCGTCTCAGGTGCTCGGTCTGACCGAGGCTAAAATTATCTCAAGTAGCAAGAAAACTCAACTAGAACCCCGGCCCTGCCGGGTCTAGCGTTAATCGTAAAACTAGTGATTTAAAACATAATTTTACTTTCTTTTACCCAGGAATATTCACAAGTGAAATCAAACCATTTCCAAATCATTTCCATCAAAAATAGGCCCCCGGGGCCATGCAAGGTTTAGAAAATAGTGCCAGTAGGCCCGAAGCCAAACCGTAGTAAAACATGAATAAAACCTCTTTAAATGCATGAAAATGGTATGATCAAACACAATAGCTGTCCAGCAGCTCACAATCAACCTATCGACCCTGCACAGACCCATAGCTACTCAGCAAGCATAACCAGCCTAGAAGGATAATTCTATGCCCAGGACTCGCAGACATTCCCAAAATCCCACCTTCTATGTTCCAGAGTCAACAAGGCCTCACAGGACCACAAGGGTAAATAAAATATATCGGCAAGTACTACAAGCGACGGAGGAACAAAAGTAGGCGGACATGAATAAAGCGGTCGAGGTCTGTGGTGCCAACCTAATAATCCAACCCAAGGATGCCAGCTAGTACAATTTTATCCGATATATGCTAAGTCTAGGGATTTTAAACCATAACCTACCTGTCGTCCGATGACAAGCTGCTAGAACGATGATGTCCACACTCGAACCGCTCCGAGAAACTCCGAAATGAAATCAAACTCGAAATTAGGCTTGAATAACTTGACGTAGATAATTGATTTTCTTTCGACGATATAAAATATTTTCAAATATACGCGCGATGCTAATAAAATTCTTAAATTTAGGTTCAAAATTCACCATCGCACGATTTTGATACTCAAGAACTCTCTTGAAACCCTCCCTTATGTTTTCTCACTGTTTCAGAACTGAAATGGCGTTTAAAAACGTGAAGTTGAGGCTTTAAATTGATTTTGACCCGACCCGGTTCGCGACCCAGTTTTTGCCAGACAGTCCGCGGTAAAACAGTAATAACTTTTTACTCCGAGGCTTGAATAACTTGACGTAGATAATTGATTTTCTTTCGACGATATAAAATATTTTCAAATATACGCGCGATGCTAATAAAATTCTTAAATTTAGGTTCGAAACCATCGCACGATTTTGATACTCAAGAACTCTCTTGGAACCCTCCCTTATGTTTTCTCACTGTTTCAGAACTGAAATGGTGTTTGAAAACATGAAGTTGAGGCTTTAAATCGATTTTGACCCGACCCGGTTCGCGACCCGGTTCGCGACCCAGTTTCTGCCAGACAGTCCGCGGTAAAACAATCATAACTGTTTACTCCGAGATCAGTTGGATGTGACATTTTGTGCGTTGGAAACTAGACTCGTAGACCTTCGATTTGGTATTTCGAGGGACTTCTAACTCTTTATATATTGAGAGAAAGGCTCTGAGACATTTTACCCAAAGTTCAGAAAATTTATTAAAGAAACTACGATAACTTTTGCCGACTTGCTTGACTTCAAAACTTATCATACGACCAAACAAATGGACCCGGCACCAAAATACCGGTCCCGACAAGCCTTAAATGACTTGGGGCAGCTACAAACAAGCTCTAACGGTACAAGGAAAACGTATACGTGGAAATGACCGGAAGAGTCATTACAGAGCTACCTACAACGTTTACTATAGCAACAACTTTCCACTTCTTGGCCTCACACACTACATCATCATGGAGGAGCTGAACTAGCTTCCCGTCCTCCGATATTATCAGGGGGATGAAGGTCAGTGACATACCTTTTTTGATCTTGAATTAGGTACTTGAATTTTGAACTTGAATTTGGAACTTGAATTAGGATTAGGACTTGAATTTGGAACTTTAATTTGGAACTTGAATTAGGATTAGGACTTGAACTTGAATTTGGAATTAGGTTCTTGAACCTTAGTTTTTTTAAGCTAAGCTTTTTTAAGTTAAGTTTGTTAGTTTAAATTGTTAGTTTTGAGTTAATAATTAGTTTTCAACTTTAGGTTCTTTTTTTAACTTGAATTAGGTACTTGAATTTTGAACTTGAATTAGGATTATGACATGAATTTGGAACTTTAATTTGGAACTTTAATTTGGATTAGGACTTGAACTTGAATTTGGAATTAGGTTCTTGAACCTTAGTTTTTTTAAGTTAAGCTTTTTAAAGTTAAATTTGTTAGTTTAAATTGTTAGTTTTGAGTTAAGAATTAGTTTTCAACTTTAGGTTTTTTTTAAACTTGAATTAGGTACTTGAATTTTGATCTTGAATTTGGAATTAGGATTTGGAACTTTAATTTGGAACCTGAATTTGGAACTTGAATTAGGATTAGGACTTGAACTTGAATTTGGAATTAGGTTCTTGTACCTTAGCTTTTTTAGGTAAAGTTTGTTAGTTTAAATTGTTAATTTTGAGTGAAGAATTAGTTTTCAACTTTAGGTTCTTTTTTGAACTTGAATTAGGTACTTGAATTTTGAGCTTGAATTTGGAACTTGAATTAGGATTAGGACTTGAATTTGGAACTTTAATTTGGAACTTGAATTTGGAACTTGAATTAGAATTAGGACTTGAACTTGAATTTGGAATTAGGTTCTTGAACCTTAGTTTTTTTAAGTTAAACTTTTTTAAGTTAAGTTTGTTAGTTTAAATTGTTAGTTTTGAGTTAATAATTAGTTTTCAACTTCAGGTTCTTTTTTGAACTTGAATTAGGTACTTGTATTTGAAATTGAATTAGGATTAGGACTTGAATTTGGAACTTTAATTTGGAACTTGAATTTGAAACTTTAATTTTGAACTTGAATTTAGAACTTGAATTAGGATTAGGACTTGAACTTGAATTTGGAATAAGGTTCTTCAACCTTAGTTTTTTTAAGTTAAGCTTTTTTGTGTTAAGTTTGTTAGTTTAAATTGTTAGTTTTGAGTTAAGAATTAGTTTTCAACTTTAGATTCTTTTTTGAACTTGAATTAGGTACTTGAATTTTGATCTTGAATTTGGAATTAGGATTTGGAACTTGAATTTGGAACTTTAATTTGAAACTTTAATTTGGATTAGGACTTGAACTTGAACTTGAATTTTGAATTAGGTTCTTGAACTTAGTTTTTTTAAGTTAAGTTTTTTTAAGTTAAGTTTGTTAGTTTAAATTTTTAGTTTTGCGTTAAGAATTAGTTTTCAAATTTAGGTTCTTTTTTGAACTTGAATTAGGTACTTGAATTTTGAACTTGAATTAGGATTAAAACTTGAATTTGGAACTTGAATTAGGATTAGAACTTGAACTTAAATTTGGAATTAGGTTCTTGAACCTTAGTTTTTTAAAGTTAAGCTTTTTTAAGTTAAGTTTGTTAGTTTAAATTGTTAGTTTTGAGTTAATAATTAGTTTTCAACTTTAGGTTCTTTTTTAAACTTGAATTAGATACTTGAATTTTGAACTTGTATTTGGAATTTAAATTAGGATTAGGACTTGAATTTGGAACTTTAATTTGGAATTTGAATTTGAAACTTGAATTTGGATTAGGACTTGAACTTGAATTTGGAATTAGGTTATTGAACCTTAGTTTTTTTAAGTTAAGCTTTTTAAAGTTATGTTTGTTAGTTTAAATTGTTAGTTTTGAGTTAAGAATTAGTTTTCAACTGTAGGTGTTTTTTTAACTTGAATTAGGTACTTGAATTTGATCTTGAATTTGGAATTAGGATTTGGAATTAGGATTTGGAGCTTGAATTTAAAACTTTAATTTAGAACTTGAATTAGGATTAGGACTTGAATTTGTAACTTTAATTTGGAATTAGGTTCTTGAACTTTAGTTTTTTTAAGTTAAGCTTTTTTAAGTTAAGTTTGTTAGTTTAAATTGTTTGGTTTGAGTTAAGAATTAGTTTTCGACTTTAAGTTCTTTTTTGAACTTGAATTAGGCACTTGAATTTTGAACTTTAATTTGGAACTTGAATTAGGATTAGGACTTGAATTTGGAATTAGGTTCTAGAACCTTAGTTTTTTTAAGTTAAACTTTTTTAAGTTAAGTTTGTTAATTTAAATTGATTGTTTTGGGTTAAGAATTAGTTATCAACTTTAGGTTCTTTTTTGAACTTGAATTAGGTACTTGAATTTAGAACTTGAATTTGGAATTGTGATTTGGATCTTGAATTAGGTACTTGAATTTAGAACTTGAATTTGGAATTAGGATTTGGATCTTGAATTTGGAACTTGAATTAGGATTAGGACTTGAACTTGAATTTGGAATTAGGTTCTTGAACCTTAGTTTTTTTAAGTTAAGTTTGTTAGTTTAAATTGTTAGTTTTGAGTTAAGAATTAGTTTTCAACTTTAGGTTCTTTTTTGAACTTGAATTAGGTACTAGAATTTTGAACTTGAATTTGGAACTTGAATTAGGATTAGGACTTGAATTTGGAACTTTAGTTTGGAACTTGAATTAGGATTAGGACTTGAACTTGAATTTGGAATTAGGTTCTTGAAACTTAGTTTTTTTAAGTTAAGCTTTTTTAAGTTAAATTTGTTAGTTTAAATTGTAAGTTTTGAGTTAATAATTAGTTTTCAACTTGAGGTTCTTTTTTTAACTTGAATTAGGTACTTGAATTTTGAACATGAATTTGGAACTTGAATTAGAATTAGGACTTGAATTTGGAACTTTAATTTGGAACTTGAATTAGGATTAGGACTTGAACTTGAATTTGGAATTAGGTTCTTGAACTTTAGTTTTTTTAAGTTAAGCTTTTGTATATTAAGTTTGTTAGTTTAAATTGTTAATTTTGAGTTAAGAATTATTTTTCAGCTTTAGGTTATTTTTTGAACTTGAATTAGGTACTTGAATTTTGATCTTGAATTTGGAATTAGGATTTGGAACTTTAATTTGGAACCTGAATTTGGAACTTGAATTAGGATTAGGACTTGAACTTGAATTTGGAATTAGGTTCTTGTACCTTAGCTTTTTTAGGTAAAGTTTGTTAGTTTAAATTGTTAATTTTGAGTGAAGAATTAGTTTTCAACTTTAGGTTCTTTTTTGAACTTGAATTAGGTACTTGAATTTTGAGCTTGAATTTGGAACTTGAATTAGGATTAGGACTTGAATTTGGATCTTTAATTTGGAACTTGAATTTCGAACTTGAATTAGAATTAGGACTTGAACTTGAATTTGGAATTAGGTTCTGGAACCTTAGTTTTTTTAAGTTAAGCTTTTTTAAGTTAAGTTTGTTAGTTTAAATTGTTAGTTTTGAGTTAATAATTAGTTTTCAACTTCAGGTTCTTTTTTTAACTTGAATTATATACTTGTATTTGAAATTGAATTAAGATTAGGACTTGAATTTGGAACTTTAATTTGGAACTTGAATTTGAAACTTTAATTTTGAACTTGAATTTAGAACTTGAATTAGGATTAGGACTTGAACTTGAATTTGGAATAAGGTTCTTCAACCTTAGTTTTTTTAAGTTAAGCTTTTTTAAGTTAAGTTTGTTAGTTTAAATTGTTAGTTTTGAGTTAAGAATTAGTTTTCAACTTTAGATTCTTTTTTGAACTTGAATTAGATACTTGAATTTTGATCTTGAATTTGGAATTAGGATTTGGAACTTGAATTTGGAACTTTAATTTGGAACTTTAATTTGGATTAGGACTTGAACTTGAATTTTGAATTAGGTTCTTGAACTTAGTTTTTTTAAGTTAAGTTTTTTTAAGTTAAGTTTGTTAGTTTAAATTTTTAGTTTTGCGTTAAGAATTCGTTTTCAAATTTAGGTTCTTTTTTGAACTTGAATTAGGTACTTGAATTTTGAACTTGAATTAGGATTAGAACTTGAATTTGGAACTTTAATTTGGAACTTGAATTAGGATTAGAACTTGAACTTGAATTTGGAATTAGGTTCTTGAACCTTAGTTTTTTAAAGTTAAGTTTTTTTAAGTTAAGTTTGTTAGTTTAAATTGTTAGTTTTGAGTTAATAATTAGTTTTCAACTTTAGGTTCTTTTTTAAACTTGAATTAGATACTTGAATTTTGAACTTGTATTTGGAATTTAAATTAGGATTAGGACTTGAATTTGGAACTTTAATTTGGAATTTGAATTTGAAACTTGAATTTGGATTAGGACTTGAACTTGAATTTGGAATTAGGTTATTGAACCTTAGTTTTTTTAAGTTAAGCTTTTTAAAGTTATGTTTGTTAGTTTAAATTGTTAGTTTTGAGTTAAGAATTAGTTTTCAACTGTAGGTGTTTTTTTAACTTGAATTAGGTACTTGAATTTGATCTTGAATTTGGAATTAGGATTTGGAATTAGGATTTGGAGCTTGAATTTAAAACTTTAATTTAGAACTTGAATTAGGATTAGGACTTGAATTTGTAACTTTAATTTGGAATTAGGTTCTTGAACTTTAGTTTTTTTAAGTTAAGCTTTTTTAAGTTAAGTTTGTTAGTTTAAATTGTTTGGTTTGAGTTAAGAATTAGTTTTCGACTTTAAGTTCTTTTTTGAACTTGAATTAGGCACTTGAATTTTGAACTTTAATTTGGAATTAGGATTTGGAACTTTAATTTGAAACTTGAATTAGGATTAGGACTTGAATTTGGAATTAGGTTCTAGAACCTTAGTTTTTTTAAGTTAAACTTTTTTAAGTTAAGTTTGTTAATTTAAATTGATTGTTTTGGGTTAAGAATTAGTTATCAACTTTAGGTTCTTTTTTGAACTTTAATTAGGTACTTGAATTTAGAACTTGAATTTGGAATTAGGATTTGGATCTTGAATTTGGAACTTGAATTTGGAACTTCAATTAGGATTAGTGATGTGACGCTAATTTACATCACTTTCGACTCCTTTTTACTAAGAACAATCGTACGTTTTCAAGCAACCATTGTAGCGCCATTTCATCAAGGTCGCTGGTCCAAAAGAAAGAAGACCCGGGTGCGTTCACTATTCCTTGCACCATAGGGGAGTTTAACTTTGCCAAGGCTCTTTGTGACTTGGGGGCTAGCATAAACTTGATGCCGTTAGCCATCTACCGGCAGTTGGCTTAGGAGCCCCCAAACCGACAACGATGAGGTTATTGATGGCTGACAGATCGGTGAAACGCCCGGTTGGTATTTTGTATGATGTACTTGTGAAGGTGGGGAAGTTCATATTTCCGGCAGACTTCGTGATTTTGGACTGGGAAGTGGACTTCGAAGTCCCTATTATTTTGGGACGACCCTTCTTGGCAACCGGAAGAGTATTGGTAGATATGGAGAGCAACGAGTTGACTTTCAGGTTGAACGATGAGGTAGTGAAGTTTAATGTGTGCAGATCAATGAAGCAACCGAGGGACATGAATGTCGTCTCGGTTATTGATGTTGTTGCAGAATCTGATGTGATCGTTTCTGTTGAAGAGAGACTTGCTGTAGAGACATTGGCAGCAGTTATGATGAATTTCGATGATGATGGCGTCGAAGATTTGAGGAAGTTGTAAATGCGGTGGTTGGAATGGGGTCATATGGTTACGCCCCAAAGAAATTGGATCTCGATTTAAAGAACAGACCAACCCCTCCTGCAAAGCCTTCTATTGAGGAAGCACCGGTATTAGAGTTGAAAGAGTTGCCAGGCCATCTGAAGTATGCATTTTTGGGTGACAGAGATACCTTATCGGTAATCATCGCAACAGACCTTGTGCAATCCCAAGTTGAAGCGTTATTATCCACTCTGCGGAGACACAAGAGAGCAATCGGCTGGACCATTGCAGATATTATTGGCATCCCACCAGGTATTTGTACTCATAAGATACAGCTAGAAGAAAATTGCACTCCCTCCACCGAGCACCAACGGAGACTGAATCCGCCTATGCAAGAGGTGGTAAAGAAAGAGATCATAAAATGGCTCGACGCGGGAGTGGTTTACCCAATTGCTGATAGCAAATGGGTAAGCCCAGTGCAATGTGTTCCTAAGAAGGGAGGAATGACTGTGGTAGCAAACGACAAAAATGAGCTGATTCCATTAAGACCTGTCACGGGGTGGCGAGTCTGTATGGATTACCGGAAGCTAAACTCCTTTACTCTCCGTGATCACTTCCCCATGCCCTTTATGGATCAGATGCTGGATAGATTAGCTGGAAGAGGTTGGTATTGCTTTTTAGACGGATATTCGGGGTACAACCAAATATCTATCGCCCCGGAAGATCAGGAGAAGACCACTTTCACCTGCCCCTATGGTACGTTTGCTTTTAGACGCATGCCCTTTGGTCTTTGCAATGCTCCTGCAACATTCCAAAGGTGCATGATGTCTATCTTTTCTGATATGGTGGAGAACACACTGGAAGTCTTCATGGATGACTTTTCGGTAGTGGGTGATGCATTTGATGATTGCTTGGCTAATCTAGGTCAGGCATTGCAAAGGTGTGAAGAGTCAAACCTCGTGTTGAATTGGGAGAAATGCCATTTCATGGTGAAAGAAGGCATTGTATTAGGGCACAAGATATCTATGAGAGGTCTAGAGGTGGATAGAGCCAAGATTGAAGTCATTGAGAAACTACCTCCACCCATTTCAGTAAAAGGTGTGAGGAGTTTTCTTGGTCATGCCGGTTTCTACCGAAGGTTCATCAAAGAGTTCTCTAAGGTTGCTACACCATTGTGCAAATTGCTTGAAAAGGAGACGAAGTTTGTATTTGATGCTGAGTGCTTGCGGGCGTTTGAATGCCTGAAAGAAAAGCTAGTGGAGGCTCCTATTATAATTGCCCCGGATTGGTCCAAACCGTTTGAAGTAATGTGCGATGCAAGTGGTGTTGCACTTGGAGCTGTTCTGGGACAAAAGCGAGACAAACTTTTCCATCCCATTTATTATGCTAGTAAAGCATTGAATGGGGCGCAAAAGAACTACACAGTGACAGAACAGGAGCTGCTGGCGGTTGTATATGCTTTTGAGAAATTCAGAGCATACTTACTTGGTACAAAAGTGGTGGTGCACACAGATCATGCAGCCTTGAGGTATCTGATGACCAAAAAAGGATGCAAAACCTCGACTAATCCGATGGGTGCTATTATTGCAGGAATTTGACTTTGAAGTCAAGGATCGAAAAGGGTGTGAGAACCAGGTAGCGGATCATCTGTCCAGGCTTGAGATGGAAGAGAACGTAATAGATGAACCAGAAATTGATGATGCATTCCCGGATGAGCAGGTGATGGCTGCGTCACGTGATATGGTGCCTTGGTATGCTGACTTCGCAAATTATGCGGTGAGTGACATGATCCCGGAAGATTTGAACTTCCACCAGAAAAAGAAGTTTCTCCATGATGCAAGTAAGTTTTTCTGGGATGAGCCATATTTATTCCGGTTGTGTGCTGACAACATAGTGAGGAGATGTGTACCGGAAGCTGAAATGACAAGCATCTTGCAAGCTTGCCATTCGTCCCCAGTTGGAGGACATCATGCGGGTAATCGAACCGCCCGAAAGATTTTACAGTGTGGTTATTATTGGCCGACAATCCAGAGAGATTCATATGAATTTGCCAAGTTCTGTGATCAATGTCAACGAAGAGGAGCAATCTCTCGCCGACAAGAGCTACCCATGTCCACTATTTTTGAGGTTGAATTGTTCGACGTATGGGGAATAGATTTCATGGGCCCTTTTGAAAGTTCTTACGGGAACCGCTACATCTTGGTAGCGGTGGATTATGTGTCAAAGTGGGTAGAGGCGGTTGCTTTGGCCGATAACGAAGGGAAAAGTGTGGTGGCGTTCTTAAAAAGAAACATCTTTGCTCGGTTTGGCACCCCTCGCACAATCATCAGTGATGGAGGTTTACATTTTTGTAATAAGGTGTTCCGGGCTGCTCTAGCAAAATATGGAGTGACGCAACACAAGGTAGCCACACCTTATCACCCCCAAACCAGTGGGCAAGTCGAGGTGTCGAACCGGGAGATTAAAGAAATCTTGGCTAAGTCTGTGAATGTGAACCAGCGAGATTGGGCGAGGAAGCTGGATGACGCACTCTGGGCGTACCGCACAGCGTTTAAGACGCCAATAGGTATGTCTCCTTACCAATTTGTTTTTGGTAAAGCGTGTCACTTGCCCGTGGAACTTGAGCACAAGGCCCTTTGGGCGCTCAAAAAGTTAAATCTCAGTTGGAAAGAGGCATCGGAACTAAGGTTGGAACAATTGAATGAGATGGACGAGTTCCGATTGCGAGCATATGAGAGGTCCGCTCTCTACAAGGAACGAATGAAGCTGTACCATGACAAGAAGATTGAGAAAAGGGAGTTCAAAGTAGGGGACTTGGTATTGTTGTTCAACTCCAGGTTCAAACTATTTCCCGGGAAACTCAAATCCAAATGGTCCGGACCATTCAAAGTACACCAAGTGTTCCCATCCGGTGCGGTCGAACTCGAAAATAAAGATGGTGAGTTGTTCAAAGCCAATGGGCAGAGGATTAAGCAATATCTGGGCCTCCCGAAGGAGGTACATGTTCTGTCTTTGGTGTATCTTGATGAAGTCTGAGTAATCAAGACACCCGCGTCGTGCCGCGATGTTAAATCAGGCGTTGTATGGGAGGCAACCCATAAATTGTTGTTGTATTATAGTCGTAGAAAAATTTGATTTGTTAGAATTGGTTAATGTGTGCGTTGAGTGTGCAGGTACAAAGAATGGACGTAACAGCGTGTTCTGTCTAAGAGTGACGGCGACTGTTGACGGACCGTCAGATGGACCGTCACATAACTGACAAATATTCATGCCCACTGTTTTAGAGTGACGATGGTTTCGACGGACCGTCAAAGACTTGACGGACCGTCATCTCTGGCCGTCACCATAATTCTCACATGGGCTCACTGCCTAATTGTGATGCCCCAATGTGACGGACCGTCGAGATATTGACGGACCGTCACGTCACTCCAGGCAGCGCATCAGGTAAGTTTTCTTTGTTTAATTTTGGGCGACCCGACCCATAACCAAACCGACCCGCCCGGGTACATATTAACTTCATCTTCATCGTTTTACCGTCTATCTTCAAATCCCAAACTCCAACCCTCCATTAAAATCCATCTTCTCCCCAAGCAAATCCTCAACTTACTCCCAAGCACCACACCCCCATTTTCCCTTCTTCACCATCGTTCAAAACGCAAGAAACCACAAATTTCCCGCTAGTTGTCCATCGGTTCATATAACTCAAAAAGGGAATAGCGACTCCGTCTTACTAACAAAATCAAGGTATGTTGCTAAACTCTTCATAGTTGGATTTAGTGAGTAACACGGGGCAAATTAGTGGAGGTGTAGTCGGGCGAATTGGGGGGTTTATGTATTTGTAAAATTATGTATGTTGTTGGGTATGAGTGGTATTGTTGCTTGAAATCAAAAGTGTGTCATGGGTGAAGTCTTGAGTAACCCATGAGATCAAATACAATGATTGGTGGTGTCTTTGGGAAACCAAATCCCATAAAATATGGGAAAACCCGTAACCGCGTACAAGGTGTTCGAGGAAATGCCTCAACGAGAGTGAAATACGCTGTCTCAACTTGACGGTTGGCATGACGGCCCGTCACACAGGGGACGAACCGTCATCTAAACCGTCAGGAAGAAACACTTCACTGTCTTAGAGTGACGGTCGGTGCGACGGTCCGTCACACCTGTGACGGCCCGTCAACCAAACCGTCACTCCAAGACAGTAGGTATTAGTGAGTATTTTTCTGTTCTCACATGTTTGAACTCGTTCACGTGCAGGTACATGGCCCCAAAACAACAACCGCGTCGCGGTCAAGCACCAAAGAAGAAAGAAAGGGTCGCTACAACTCGGACCCTAATGGATGAACCGAGCAGCGACGAAGAAATAGTTGCAGCCCCGACTTACCAAACCAGGCTAGTTAAATGAAGAACCACCCAAGTCTCCCAGTCTGAAGAGGAGAGTGGGTCATCTAGCAGTGAGTCGGGGAGCGGTAGTGGATCGGATGAAAGTGGTAGCTCCAACCCCAATCCGGAGGATGTAGGTGGTCCTGAAACCACCAAAATTGCAGGGAGTGCACCCACGGACAGAGAATCAATCCGGTGGGCATTTAAGGAGGCTCAGAAGCACTATCTTGACGGTCTTGCTAAAACGATGTCGAGAAGCCACAAAAGACCGATAGCTGAAGAAGTCCAAATCATGACCACGGATCTGCCTGAATACCCAGTTCTTCAGTCACAGTTTCAGAGGTATCAGCTAGAGTGGATGAGTTCGCCCCCGGGAGTCTATATGCCAGAATTAGTCCGGGAATTCTATGCCAACTATTTGGCACTGTTGGAGAGCAAATGTGAGCCAGGAAAAGGGGTTAAATCAGCATCAAGGCAGGACAGGGTGCCCGTTCGGGGTAGGCAAGTGGACATCTCACGGGAAATGATCAACAGGGTCCTCTTTGGCCCTGAATACATCCCTCCACCTGATATGCCAGAGTTTCATGACAAGATCTCCAACGCCTACTCGCAGAGACCATGGTTGGCCCGAACATTGACTGATGGCTCACCATCTTGGCTGACTCAGAAGGGACGGATATCGAAGCAATCACTAAGCTTCATAGCCAAGTTTTGGTGGGCAGTTGTGCGGCTCAGGTTATTTCCAACAGGAGGAGACAATAATTTGGATGAGGGAAGAGCCATCCTTGTGGCAAGCTTGATAGCCGGGTACATCATCAACTTCGGAATGATAATTGCGGACGAGATGCGGACCAGGGCCATAAAAACTACTTCTTCTCTGCCGTTCCCGTGTTTAGTGACTGAGCTATGCAGGCGTGCAGAGGTGCCGATATGGGATGGTATCGATAAGCAAGTGACAGCGTCATCAAAGCAAAATATCGACAAATCAAAGGATGACACTAAGTTCGAAATGAGGATTCATAAGCCTCAGATCTTCGAAGAGCCAACCACATCCACCTCCGAGGCAACCGACACCCCATCAGGTACAGAAATGCCACTTGCGGTGTTTGATCCAAAAACTTCACAGACAACGAGAGCTACTGCTGAAGGCTCGGGCACTGCGGCAAGGCCCCCTCTGCCACCGGAATATCACATGAACCCCCGAAATTTTGCTAAAATGGTGCAAAAACAGAAACAGTTGGACAAACAAATTGCCGCTTGGACAGATTTGTTCAAACCCACCATTGATGAAGCAATACGGGAGGCTCTAAAGCCATTTGAGGGGCTGCGCGCAAGGGTCGATGCAATGGAAACCCGGATGGATGCAAGGCTAAACGAAATGAGCATCCCGGATTTGGCGAGATTTGATGCGGAGCTAAAGAAGGTGAAAGATGATATCACAGTCCTCAAGCAAGAAAAAGCGCTTTATGAGGAGACTTCTGAGTTCGTGGACTTGGACGAAGAAACCACGATTGTGGATTTGATGGGTCGGCCTCTGAAAATTAGTGAACCCCAAGTAGGTGAAAGTGGGGTAAAGAAATCAAAGAAGAGGAAGCACAAAAAGAAGTCAGCTGAGGAGGACGAGTTAGAGGTCGCGAAGCAGCGGTCGTAATAGATGAGCAGCTGCGACAGGAGAGAGTGCGTGCCCAAGCAGGTGGGGCATCATCCAGTGCGGCACCGGAGTCTGAAAAGACCCCAGATGTTGATGAGCCGCGTACGGAAACCTAGGTTTCCCAGGTACCCCTATTGCCTTATTCTGAATATCTGTTTACTTGAGCATTGAGGACAATGCTACATTCTTTTGTTCGGGGTAGGAGTACCACCACCGGAGGTTTTTGTTGCCATGTTTCTTTTCCTCCGGTGTGCTATCTAGTAGAACTGGCATGTTTAGGTTGTCGGTTAAATTTTAGTTGTCAAATAGTGTCTATAGCAAGCATGACTTTTTGAAGATTTAACTAAAAGGAGCCCCCTCTGAAAATTTCTGACTATGTACTTGTGTTTGAAACAATTGACTGTTCGGGATCCTTGAATGTCATTGTGTGGTTATGATTGGAATAAGGATGCTTAAGCCGAGCGGTTGTCTTGATAGTTGGTAGCGATATAGTTTCTTGGTGCCAAGAGCGTGTGAGATTATTGTTACAAATTCTTACTCTGTGCATGCATCTAGAACTTGCCCGGTCTATTTTGTTAAGTTCGAAGTTGGGTTGCTTAGGAAAGGATCACAGGCCCTCTTTGTGTGCAGTCCACTTAACCTAAAAGACCATCCAAATATAAATAATCCCTTGATCCCTGTTTGAGCCTTAATTGACCTTATTCTGTCAATAACCTGTCACCATTCCCGTTTAACTTTCAATCCCTATTTTGGCCCTGGTCCTTCCTTGGACATCGTGCACCTCAACGCAGGCAATCAGCCTAAGTTGAGGGTGGCTACTACAGAGGTGAATGATAAGAAAAAGAGGATGGAGATGATTGGTTGTGAATAGAATGAAAAGTCGGGTGTGTGCCTAAGAAAAAAAAAAAAAGATGAAAAAGATCGAAAAAGAAATAAAAAGAATTGTCAAAATAAAGAGGCCGCACCTGTAGCTAGAGAGAAGGAAATAAAAAGGTGAATAAGGATGGACAAAGTAAAGTTATGTGGTAAGAAGACGTCAATGGTTCCAAGGAGGGCTTAGTCACTAACCCCTAAATGTATCCTACCTGCACCCGAAGCCTCATTACAAGCCTAAACAAGTCCTGTAGTGATCCTGAGTAGCTTTCTGAAGAACCGAAATAGAATAGTAAGGGCAAGCTTATGGCATCGCATGTGCCTTGTTTGAAATCGTTTGTGAGTGCGAGCGTCTTACCTAGTCCTAAATTTTGTGTGGGGGACTTCTTTGTGGTGAGGGCACCAAGGTCTCTGTATTGTCTATTGACTGTTAGGGTAGCTGCGCGTGTGTATGCAGAAGGTTCTATCATATCGGAATGACATGCCTGGATCCTAGCAAGTTAATGTTGCATAAATTTGTGTGCTACCGGGGGTGGCTTGATTTAAAATCGGATGAACTGTTGAAAGGCCATGATTTGCTAGGGACACGAGTCTTAGTTGAGTCGTCTTTTTGTTTTTGTTGTCATGTTGCTTGAGGACAAGCGAACGTTTTAAGTTGAGGGTGTTGATGTGCCGCCATTCTACGGCACATTTGACTCCTTTAACTAAGAATAATCGTGAGTTTTCAAGCAACCGTCGTCGTTTTTGATGTTTTATGTTGTATTTTCAGGAAATGGAGACAAACATGGAAACGGAAGGAAATACGCGAAAAAGAGAATTCTGGATAAGAGTGACGGCCACCATGACGGGCCGTCACACATGTGACGGTCCGTCAAGAAGACCGTCAAGTTGAGCAAGCACTCTGCCTAAGAGTGACGGCCACCATGACGGGCCGTCACCCATGCGACGGTCCATCAAGTAGACCGTCAAGATGAGGCAGCACACTGCCTAGTGGCGACGGTCACTGTGACGGTCCGTCAAGCATGCGACGGTCCGTCACTCAGACCGTCAAGTTGAGGCAGTACGCGCGACGCGGATTCCGAACTTTTTTTGGGTTTATTTCCTGGACTCCTATAAATACCTAAGTTAGGTTATTTCATTAGGGTATTCAAAAATTCATTAGAAAATATTTTTAGGATATCATTTTGAGCGACTTTGAGAGGAAGAAACACAAAAAAAATACGTTTGTCTTCTTCTTCAATCTTGTTCTTCCATTGTTCTTGGGATCTTGGATTCTTGTTATTGGATAAAGTGAAGCTTGTGTTCATTCTATTGTAAGATTCTTTTCGCTTTATTATGAATATAAATCTCTTCTCTTTTCCTAATAGCATGAGTAACTAACTTCCCACAACTAGGGTTGTGGGAGCCATGGCAAATGTTGCAATATAGATTCCGGGTAGCGTAGGGTTCAATCTTTATGTTGTCACGTGGTTAATCATTTACTTACTAACGTTTTCTAGTGGTTGCAAACATTAGAACATGCCTAGGTTTAAATTTGCTTGAGTAAAGAGATTAAAACCGAGAAATATGATTAACTACAAGGATTCGAGATTACCAACTCTCGTCTCATGATTAATGCTGTAACTAGATTAATCTACTTGATGTTTAGGATTGAAATGATAAAGTTCACCTTTTCAAGTTCGAGAGAATTGAGAAGGAAATTTGTCTAATTGGTTGAGAAACGTTTAGACGACACCATGAATTCAATCACATCGTGATATGCATATAGAGAGAACCCGGTTAAGCCTTGAGTCGAAGTTGTTACGACGCCATGGTGAACACTTCCCTAGTTCACTCTCATATTGATTATTAATCGCACATTATTATTTACTTTGGTTAAATATTGTTCACACAACACCCCCCAATTTACCGGAAACTATCGACTACTAGTCATTTAATTCACTATCGATTTAATTTGCACCTTATTCTCTGTGGGATCGACCCCAACCTTAGTTGGGTTCTATATTTGACAGCGACCGCTTACGCTTCGTATTTGGAGTCGTAATTTGGGCGTATCAATGATGATATAACAAACAAGCTCCCCAAGATCTACAAGCCATTTCCAAAATGCGCACCTCCATTCCCCAAAGGTTGATGCAAAAGAAACAGGAACCTCAATATAGGAAGTTCCTTGATATAATGAAACAACTTTCAATTAATGTGCCATTGGTAGAATATCTTATGCAAATACCGGGGTATGCTAAATTCATGAAGAAATTACTTATTAAAAAAAGACCTTTAGAAGTGGGGGTGGTTAAAATGTCATATCAATGCAACACGATCATGACTAGTATCTTGGTACCAAAGCAAGAGGACCCTGGTGCCTTCACCATTTAGTGTACAATTGGCTTGTCTGACTTTGCACAAGCTTTATGCGATTTGGGAGCTAGTATCAATCTAATGCCTCTTGCTATATTTCATAAGTTGGGGCTTGAAACTCCTAAGCCCATGATAATGAGGTTACTTATGGTAGACCGGTCCATTAAAAGATTGGTTGTCATTTTGTATGACATTCTAGTGAAGGTGGATTGCTTTGTGTTCCCTGTGGACTTTGTGGTGTTGGATTGGGCAGTGGATGCTGAGATGTATATCATATTATGGCGCCCATTCTTGGTGATGGGGTGTGCTTTAGTTGATATAGAGAGAGGTGAGCTCAAGTTTTGAGTGAACAAAAAGAAAGTTACTTTTAATGTAAGAAAGTCAATGAGACAACCAAATGACTTGCAAGTGATATCCGTACTTGATAGCGTTGATGAGACTGTGGAAAGCACCTCAGAAGTATCATTCTTGGGAGAGTCCTTAGTATCCACACTATTAAATTATGATGGTGATGAGATTAAAGATTGTGATGAGGTATGTGCCACCTTGATGGGGTTGGGATCTTACACCTACCCCTAAAAGAAGCTAGACCTCGACTTGAAAAACACTCAAACTCCACCCTTCAAACCATCGATTCTTGAACCTCCTAAATTAAAGTTGAAACCTGTACCATCATATTTAAAAAAATACAAATCTTGGAGCAAATAACTATAACAACCTATTTCGCCATTACTGAAAATATCTGCAGTCAAAGTAGGTGTCTCTCATTTGTAATAAGTGTTAGGATTAATTATTTAGTATAAGAGTACATTTGGTATGTACTAAGTTCATACAATACTCCTATCACAAAATTAAGTTGAAAGTTTCTTTACCGATTTAGTTTTGGGCTAAGTTCAAACTAGGGTCAACTTTAAGCAAGAATTTATCCTAGAATATAAAGAGTTAGGGGTCCTAATACCCACTAAATTAAATATCTCTAAGTCCTCTTTCTAATTCCACTGACCATTCATTAATCTGCTTTCCGAGTAAAAAGTTATGACTAGTTTATGGAAGACTGTCCGTGCGAAAAAGCTGAGGCCGCTGTAGCGGGAATTAGGACACTATAGAGGTACCACGGTAGAAGTTAGTAGGCCTCTATAGTGGAATGATGGGTCGCGAAAGCCCAAAAATGGGTTTTATAATCCCATTATCTCTTCTTCAGTTAAAATTAGATGAGGGTTGCTCCAAAAACCCTCCTAGGCTGCTCCAAAGCTTGGGAGCCATGGGGAGGGGAGATTTCCTCTAAGGAAGGGTGACACCATGGATTCCAGACACATTCTCTGTCAGGAATCATCTTCACGAAGCCATCATATGGCTTTTAAACCTCTTTATGCAGCTGCTTGGCTACCAGGTACACTAGGTTTTTCATTGAGTAAGCTTTGACCTATTTTCATTTCATACTATTATGTAGATTGATGGGAGGATTCATGTTTTAGGCCTTCAGGCATGGAGTCTGGAAGATTACTGTATTGACTTGGCTATTTGATTGAATAAAGAATGATAGGGTCGAGGTGACATATCCATTCAGGTGTATTTTATACTTGTTAAAGTGTGTGTGTGATGCTAGACTTTGGGGAACTAGATGGTTGGGTAGGTTCATAGAATCGATAATGTTTGTAGATGAGGATATTGCTAATCTATAGTGGGTCCCTAGGAATATTTAATTAAGGTAAATGGGATAAACAAGCAGGGTTTGGAGTCCATATTGTCAAGGGATGAAATGCCTAGAATGCGCTTACTTTTCAGGAAAGGGGTTATGAATAGATGAAAATGACTATATTTGTCTAAATGATAAGTCGGGGATTAGTCTTTGGGCAGGTCTAACTATGCTTGTTATTTATATTTGTTGATGGTCCCATGAGTGGACCGGGTTAATTGTTGAAATTATGATTGTGGCATATCGGTCCATGAGAGGTTGGGTAGTTGAACTTAAGTTTGGGGTTGGTCTTAGTGTAGACCGGCATGGCATGTTGAACACTTAGGTGATGGTTATTGTCTTGCCAAATGCAATATATATAAATACGTGTAACTATAGCTTAGTAATGTATGTGCTTCATGCCTAGGAAAGGATGTTATGAATGTCCAAGCATTTGGAGTGTCAGTTATATGAAATGAACTTGATTATTGCTTGTTGGATTTGAAAGGGTGTTTTCTGTTCATTTGTTTGTTGACTGTTGGTGTTGTGTGATATTCAGTTTGCTCAAACACCACGCGTGGTATGGGATACTAATGGTTGGCTCGGGTACCACACCTGGTACAGGTTCTATAATAGTTGGCTAGAGTACCAAGCCTGGTACATGATACTTATCGGTTGGCTCGGGTACCACACCTGGTACAAGTTCTATTATGGTTGGCTCAGGTACCATGCCTGGTACGAGATTGGATGTTACATATGTTTTGGTTCCTTTAGTGAACCGGATCTATTTGTTAATTGTTATTCCTTACATGTTGCTTCTTTGAGCGAATCGAGTTTATCTGTTGCTTGTTGTTTCTTACATATTGGTTCCTTGCATAAACCGGGTTATCTGTTATTGATGTTCTTCACATGTTGGGTTCCTGAGAGGGCTGGGATTTATTATTATTTGGCATATAATTGGTCCTTGAAGGGTCGGGTTGGTGTGCTTAAGTGACAAGGTGGTTCTTCTGTGAGTTGGGGTCGCATGTTAAATGGTATAGGTGATGTCCTGAGGATCCTTGGGAGGTCCGGGTAGTTTGCAAGTTGTGACATAATTATGTATGGTCTGATTGCTTGCATAGTTGGGCATGACTTATAAGGTGGTTGAGTCCGGGTGTTGACTGGGGGTCCTTTTGATACATATGGGCTGAGAGGGCCTATGGTTCCTGGGGAGTCAAGTTTGACTGGGTTAGTGAAGTAAGGATAGTATTCTGTGAGCGCCTGAACTAGCGGGATGTCAAGGGTAAGGAACCTTTGGGGTTGAGTACGCAGAACTCACAAGTAGTCCATGGTTTGGCTAATGGCTAAGTGTAACACCCCAGAACATCCAAGCCCATACTTAGCTCAGAAAATCAGAAGAAAATAATTTTTTTAACTGTCAGCCGCAATCACGAGTCAGTTTCACGACCCATGGAAGTTTCCACGAGTTGTGGACTGGACCCGTGGAATGAAATCAGAAGCTTGAAGATTCCTCTGAGAACCACGATTGGGTTCTATGTCCCGTGGAAAGATCCACGAGTCGTGAACCCAAGTCGTGGAACCAATTTCCAGTAGCCCAGTATTAAGTCCCAAGGGTTCACGAGTAGGATCCACAACCCGTGGAAGTCTCCACGAGTCGTTAAACTAACTCGTGGAACCCGTCTTTAGAGACCCAGATATTTCAGCCCAGAAACCATGAGTGATATCCATGATCCATGGAAGCTTCCACGAGTCATGAACCCAACTCGTGGAATCCATTCCAGTAGTTCAGATTTCCTGACACAGGAACCACGACAGGGTTCCACTAGCCGTGGAAGTTTCCACGAGCCATGGAATCCATCCGTGGAACCTGGTCGCGAATTTTCCAATAATTTTTAAGTTAGTTTCTCAGGGGTATTTTAGACCTTCCCTTCTTAAATTAGCTCCAACTATAAATAGTCTTAGGCTTAATTTATTTAGGAAAACCCCCAAAATAAATCAATTTTCTCTCAATTTAGTTCTCAAGCAAAAATGAGCGTTCTTCTCCAAATTTCCATGCCTAGAGTTTTCTCCTCCAAAGCTTCAACTTCAGTTTCTTAAAGGGATTTTCATCCACCAGGTATGTGGGTATTCAGTAAGGGTTTAGTCCACCCTTACGCCTAAAAATTCTCAACTATTTACCGTTTTCCATGAATTTAAGAACTAGGGTTCCTACCCAATTATGTAATTTACTCTAGAATTTAGTCCTTGTGATTTTCACATAAATTTATACCCTACTCTACAGAAATTTCAATATGCTATAATGATTTGCATGAGTTTTCACCATGACTTGAGGAATCAGGAAATTAGTCCTAAACTATAGGATTTTTCTAAAGTCTTATATTCTGTCAAATTTCAACCTAGATTGTTAGTATGAGTTTTAAAAGTCGAATTTAGCCAGCTTTCAGTCCACTACAACATTTCAGAAAATTAGTGATTCCAGACCATTTTAGTCTTGTCTCAGAAAATTCAGGACTTCAGTTTTAATGAGCTATTAGTTTTCAGTTTGGGAGTAGTGTTTAGCACCGAGTTGGACTAGGGTTCAGCGTACCCTTAAGGTCCTAGAACTACGTGCCAATGTAGTTTTATAAGTCCTCTTTGTTGGGCATAAGATTTACTGATCATGCCACAACCATGCCTTTATACCCTGACAAGGTATATTGGGTCCTCTCAATGGGGCGTATACATCAGACTCCACATTTAGCTCACGTGATTTATGTAGGTTAATAGACTCTCCCACAGTATTAGTTTCAGTAAGGTACCTCAGGCCCACAACTTATATTTATTCTCAACATGTCTTCAGTTTACTCTTGCATTTTTAGTTATTTATGCACACTTATATTTTTGGACCTATGTACTGCAGTTCAATTTAGTTTACAACATTTCAGTATGTTTAGCATATTTATATTTTAGCCAGCCTTGCATATACCTCATGATCAGTTTACTCTATGTGCTGCATCCTATCATGATGCAGGTTCAGGTTCTCAGCTTCAGCCTCGCGATTAGCTCGCCCCGGTGCCATATCAGCGACAGACAATGGTGAGTCCTTATCATCCGGGGACATATCTATTATATGCTTTTTGAGTAGTCAGTTTGACTTTACTTTCAGTATTTGGAGTTAGCTGGGGGCTTGTACCAGCAGCTCATCAGTATTTGAGGCTTTCAGACATAGAGTCAGACTTCTGCTTATGTAGTTCTGTAGATTTTTATACAGACTATCATTTTAGATATTTTTAGATTCATTACTCCTTTCAGTTATGATTTATTCAGTTATGCTTCATTTGTTTAGAATTATTTCAGTATGCTTGTGATATGCCACATTCAGGGTTAGCTTGGGGTCACTTATGATCCTAGGTCCCGTGTTAAGTCTAGAGGCTAGCCTCAGGGCATGACAAACTAGGTATCAGAGCATCAGGTTCAATAGTCCTAGGGTGTCTGAAATCCACACTAAGTAGAGTCTCTTTCATGAGTGTGAAGCGTGCCACAGTTATGAGGGAGAGGCTACAAGGTGTCCTACGAAAAACATTGCTTCTTTCATTATCCTTATCGTGCGATGAAGTTTAGTTCAGTTTCTCCTCTCTAATACATTTGTTATGCATTTTAGATCATGCCTCATCGTAGAGCTAACACCCACAATGCTAACACTAATTCTCCAGCCCCGGACCATGAGGTTACAAATGCAGAGTTCCATAATGCAATCCAGCTATTGGCATATACTATAGCCAATCAGGCTAATCAGCAGGCCCCAGTTCCAGCGAACCAGAATGGTGGATCAGCTATAGCCAGGGTTTGAGATTTTATCCGCATGAATCCGCTAGAGTTTCTTGGGTCAAGGATTGGTGAGGACCCATAGAATTTCATTGATGAGATCAAGAAGATTTTTGAGGTGATGCAAGTGACTGGTGCTGATAGTGTTGAGTTAGCATCCTATCAACTCAAAGATGTAGCTCATATCTGGTTCACGCAGTGGAAAGACAACAGGTGTGTGAATTCAGCTCCTGTGACATGGGACTGCTTTACTGGAGCTTTTCTGGACAGGTTCTTTCCAAGAGAGTTGAGGGAGGCTAAGGCTCAAGAGTTTATGAATTTGAGGCAGGGTTCGATGTTAGTCCAAGAATATGGGTTGAAGTTCACCCAGCTCTCCAGGTATGCCTCATATATGGTGGCCGATCCAAGGGCACAAATGGGCAAGTTCTTGTATGGGGTATCCGACTTGGTGAAAACAGAGTGCACGAATGCCATGTTATTAGGGGATATGGATATCTCTAGACTGATGACCTATGCTCAGCAAGTTGAGGAAGATAAGCTTAGGGAGATGGCTAAGGATAATAAGAAGGCTAGGACAGGTAACTATGAATATTCTCAGCAGAGGTCAGGCGGTGGGAATCGCTCACAGTTCCAGTAGAGGTCTTCAGCCCCAACACCTTCATCAGCTAGTGCTCCATCCCCAGGCCTCGACAGGATCAGAAAAAGCGTGCACCAGGCTCTAAATCTCAGGGCAATATTTCAGGTAACCACACTTTTCCAGCCTACCCCAAGTGTGGTAAAAATCATCCAGGTGAGTGTCTGGATGGCAGAGAAGGGTGTTTTGGGTATGGTCAGCTCGACCATAGTTTGAAAGAGTGCCCTTCTACCAGGCACGGACAGGGAGGTAACAAAGCTTAGTCTACCACTTCAGCAGCCCTATCAGGTCACACAGCTCAGCAGAGTACTACTTCTGGCATATGTGGAAGTCAACGTCAGAACCGTCTCTAGAGTCAGCCCTGAAAAACTCTTAGAACCCATCTCAGTCTCCACTCCAGTTGGTGAGTCAGACCTAGCTAAGAGGGTGTATAGGGATTGCCCAGTTTCAGTCCTTCATAAAGTCATCTCAGCAAATTTAGTAGAGTTAGATTTGACCAACTTCGATGTCATCCTCGGCATGGATTGGATACATGCTTGTTATGCCTCAGTCGACTGCAGAACCAGAGTTGTGAAATTCCAGTTTCCAAATGAGCCCATCTTAGAATGGCTGGGTAGTCCTCCTTCATCAAAAGGTCACTTCATATCCTACCTCAAAGCTAGAAAGATAATCTCAAAGGGTTACATCTACCATATAGTCTGGGTTAAGGACTCTGAGTCCGAAACCCCACCTTTCCAGTCAATTCCAGTAGTTAATGAGTTTCTATAGGTGTTTCCTAAAGATCTGCCTGGAGTCCCTCCTGAGCGGGAGATCGACTTTGGGATAGAACCTCTTCCAGATACGCAGCCCATATTTATTCCTCCTTACAGGATGGCTCCAACTGAGCTTAAGGAGTTAAAAGAACAGCTCAAAGACATCCTAGATAAGGGCTTTATCAGACCTAGTATCTCTCCATGGGGTGCCCCAGTTCTCTTCATGCATAATAAAGACGGTTCCCTTAGGATGTGCATAGACTACCGTCAGTTGAACAAAGTCATAATCAAGAATAAGTATCCCATCCCCATGATTGATGACTTGTTCGACCAACTTCAGGGGGGCAACTACTTCTCCAAAATTGACCTTAGATCCAGTTATCATCAGCTCAGATTTAGAGAGTGTGATGTTCTGAAAACAGCTTTCAGAATTCGGCCTGGTCACTATGAATTTATGGTTATGTCTTTGGACTAATGAATGCTCCTTTAGATTTTATAGACTTGATGAACAGGGTGTTCAAGCAGTATTTGGACATGTTTATTATTGTCTTCATAGATGATATTCTAGTCTACTCGCAGAATGAGAAGGAGCATGCTAATCATTTGAGAGTGGTGCTACAAACTCTCAAGGATCAACAATTCTTTGCCAAATTCAGTAAGTGTGAGTTTTGGTTGCAGTCAGTTGCCTTTCTAGGTCATGTAGTATCCAAGGAGGGTATTCGAGTGGATTCTCAGAAGATAGAGGCAGTAAAGAATTGGCCTAGAACCACCTCTCCGACAGACATTAGGAGCTTTTTGGGTTTGGCTGGTTATTACAGAAGATTTGTTGAGGGGTTTTCATCCATAGCTTCTCCATTGACTAGATTGAATCAGAAAAAGGTCATGTTCCAGTGGTTAGATGAGTGTGAGAAAAACTTCCAAGAGTTGAAAATTAGGTTGACCGCAACCCCAATTTTGACTCTACCAGAGGGTTCAAATGGTTTTGTAGTATAATGTGATACGTCCAGAGTTGGCCTCAATTGTGTTCTGATGCAGCATGGTAAAGTCATTGCTTATGCCTCCAGACAGCTTATGACTCATGAGCTTAAAGTTCTTCATAGGTAGGCGAGTTAGAAAATCTTCTCTTAAAAAGAGAGATAAGAAGAACTACCCGACTCATGATCTTGAGTTAGAAGCAGTGGTATTTTCCTTGAAGATTTGGAGACACTACTTATATTGTGTCCATGTAGATGTGTTTATTGACCACAAGAGCCTTCATTATGTATTCACCCAGAAAGAACTGAATCTTCATCAGCGAAGGTGGCTAGAGCTTCTCAAGGACTTTGACATGAGTGTGCTTTACCATCCGGGTAAGGCTAACATAGTTAAGGATGCACTTAGCAGGTTGTCCATGGGGAGTGTGTCACATGTTGAAGAAGGAAAGAAGGAACTATACAAAGATGTTCACATGCTTACTCGATTAGGGGTTTGCCTCACAAATTCATCAGAAGGTGGTGTCATTATTTAGAATGGGTCAGAGTCTTCATTGGTAGACGAGGTGAAGGAAAATCAAGACAATGATCCCATCTTACTTTAGCTAAAAGGTGCTGTCCAACAACAGAGAGTAGAGGTTTTCTCCCAAAGGGGAGATGGTGTACTTCATTATCAAGGTCAGCTATGTGTTCCTAATGTAGGTGACTTGAGGCACCAGATTTTGGCAGAGGCTCATAGCTCCAGGTATTCCATCCATCTCGGTCCCACCAAGATGTACCGCGACCTATGGGAAGTCTATTGGTGGAATGGTATGAAGAGGGACATTGCTGATTTTGTGCCTAAGTGTCCCAACTCTCAGCAGGTGAAGGTAGAACATCAGCGACCAGGTGGTATGACTCAGGAAATGGACATTCCAACGTGGAAGTGGGAGGTGATCAATATGGACTTTATTACAGGTCTACCTCGTACTTGTAGACAACATGATTCTATTTGGGTGATTGTAGACAGGGTGACTAAGTCAGCCCACTTCTTAGCTATCAAGACTACCGATTCAGCAGAGGACTACGCCAGACTCTACATCCATGAGATAGTCAGGTTTCACGGAGTTCCCTTATCCATCATCTCAAATAGGGGTGATAAATTCACATCTCAGTTTTAGAGGTCATTCCAGAAGGGTGTTGGTACTCAGGTTAATCTTAGCATAACTTTTCACCCATAGACAGATGGATAGGCAGAGCGTGCCATCCAGACTTTAAAGGATATGTTGAGAGATTATGTAATCGACTCCAAAGGTAATTGGGATTATCACTTACCTCTTAAAGAGTTTGCCTATAATAAAAATTTCCACTCTAGCATTCAGATGGCTCCGTATGAGGCACTCTATAGGCTAATATGTAGATCACCTATAGGCTAGTTGAGGAGGGTGAAACTGCTTTTATAGGGCCAGATTCAGTCCATGAGACTATAGAGAAGGTTCAGCTTATTAGAGAAAGGTTGAAAGTAGCGCAGAGTCATCAGAAGTCCTACACAGATATGAGGAGAAGGGACTTAGAGTTCGAGATTAATGATTGGGTCTTTCTGAAAGTGTCACCCATGAAGGGTGTGATGAGATTCGGTAAGAAAGGAAAGCTTAGTCCCCAATATGTAGGACCTTATAGGATTCTGAGGAGAGTTGGCAGAGTGGCCTATGAGCTAGAGTTACCCGCAGACTTAACATCGGTGCACACAGTCTTCCATGTATCCTTGTTAAAGAAATGCATTGGTGATCCAGCTTTAGTCGTTGCCTTAGAAAGCGTGGGTGTGAAAGATAGCCTCTCTTACAAAGAGGTCCCAGTTCAGATCCTTGATCGTCAGATATGGAGGCTGAGAAATAAGGAAGTCACTTTAGTAAAGGTTTTGTGGAGGAATCAATCCATAGAGGGAGCTACTTGGGAAGCAGAAGTAACCATGATGGCCAAGTACCCTCACCTCTTCCCTTTCGATTCAGTTTCAGCTGGAGGTAATAGTTCCTCTTCAGTCTCTCAGTGTACTCTTATGTAATTCAGTCTCAGTACCTTGTTCCTTCAGTTATCCTTGCATTTCATAATATTTGCATGTTCATGGAACTTAGTCTAGTTAGATCTCAGTTTCCAGTACTCAATTGGTAGGGATTGCAGCTTCTTCCCTCAAAACTCAACTTGTTTAGTCTTCATTCGAGAAAGAATGATTCCAAGGGGGAGATATTGTAACACCCCAGAACTTCCAAGCCCAAACTTAGCTCAGAAAATCAAAAGAAAATAATTTTTCAACTGTCAGCCAGAATCACGAGTCGGTTCCACGACCCGTGGAAGTTTCCACGAGTCATGGACTGGACCCGTGGAATTAAATCAGAAGCTTGAAGATTCCTCTGAGAACCATGATTGGGTTCTATGGCCCGTGGAAGGATCCACGAGTTGTGAACCCAAGTCGTGAAACCAATTTCCAATAGCCCAGTATTAAGTCCCCAGGGTTCACGAGTGGGATCCACAACCCGCGGAAGTTTCCACGAGTCTTGAACCCAAATCGTGGAACCCATCTTCAGAGACCCATAGATTTCAGCCCAGAAACCACGAGTAGGATCCACGACCCGTGGAAGCTTCCATGAGTAATGAGCCCTACTCGTGGAATCCATTCCAGTAGCTCTGATTTCCTGACACAGGAACCACGACAGGGTTCCACAAGCCATGGAATCCATCCGTGGAACCTGGTCGCGAATTTTCCAGTAGTTTTTAAGTTAGTTTCTCAGGGGTATTTTAGACCTTTCCTTCTTAAATTAGCTCCGACTATATATAGTCTTAAATATATTTTATGTAGGAAAACCCCCAAAACAAACCAGTTTTCTCTCAATTTAGTTCTCAAGCAAAAAAAAGCGTTCTTCTCCAAATTTCCAGGCCTAGAGTTTTCTCCTCCAAAGCTTCAACTTCAGTTTCTTAAAGGGATTTTCATCCACCAGGTATGTGGGTATTCAGTAAGGGTTTAGTCCACCCTTACGCCTAAAAATTCTCAACTATTTACAGTTTTCCATGAATTTAAGAACTAGGGTTCCTACCCAATTATGTAATTTACTCTAGAATTTAGTCCTTATGATTTTCACATAAATTTATACCCTACTCTACAGAAATTTCAATATGCTATAATGATTTGCATGAGTTTTCACCATGACTTGAGGAATCAGGAAATTAGTCCTAAACTATAGGATTTTTCTAAAGTCTTATATTCTGTCAAATTTCAACCTAGATTGTTAGTATGAGTTTTAAAAGTCGAATTTAGCCAACTTTCAGTCCACTACAACATTTCAGAAAATTAGTGATTCCAGACCATTTTAGTCTTGTCTCAGAAAATTCAGGACTTCAGTTTTAATGAGCTATTAGTTTTCAGTTTGGGAGTAGTGTTTAGCACAGAGTTGGACTAGGGTTTAGCGTACCCTTAAGGTCCCAAAACTACATGCCAACATAGGTTTATAAGTCCTCTTTGTTGGGAATAAGATTTAGTGATCACGCCACATCCATGCCTTTATACCCTGACAAGGTATATTGGGTCCTCTCGATGTGGCGTATGCATCAGACTCTATATTTAGCTCACGTGGTTTATGTCGATTAATAGAATCTCCCAAAATATTAGTTTTAATAAGGTACCTCAGTCCCACAACTTATATTTATTCTCAGCATGTCTTCAGTTTACTCTTTCATTTTTAGTTATTTATGCATACTTATATTTTTGGCCTATGTACTGCAGTTCAGTTTAGTTTACAACATTTTAGTATGTTCAACATATTTATATTTCAGTCAGCCTTGCATATCCCTCATTCTCAGTACATTCAAAGTACTTTTGCATACTCTATGTGATGCATTCTATCATGATACAGGTTCAGGTTCTTCAACCTTGCAATTAGCTCGCCCCAGTGCCATATCAGCGATAGATAGTGGTGAGTCTTCATCATCCGGGGACATATCTTTTATATGCTTTTTGAGTAGTAAGTTTGACTTTACTTTTAGTATGTGGAGTTAACTAGGGGCTTGTCCCAGCAGCTCATCAGTATTAGAAGCTTTCAAACATAGACTCAGACTTCAGCTTATGTAGTTCTGCTGATTTTTAAATAGACTATCATTTCAAATATTTTTAGATTCATTACTCCTTATAGTTATGATTTATTTAGTTATGCTTTCGTTTGTTTAGAATTATTTCAGTATGCTTGTGATATGCCAGATTTAGGGTTAGCTTGGGGTCATTTATGATCCCAGGTCCCGTTTTACGTCTAGGGGCTAGCCTCGGGGCGTGACACTAAGTGTCAAGGTGGTTAACTTAGGATATTAATTTTAGTCAGGGTGGTAAGTCAAGGTTTGGTAGGTTGTCTATTAACTTGCTAGTAGGGGTGGATAGTAAACCGATTATTGAGACTGGTACCTCTAAGGTGTATATAGTGGTTGGTAAGATGGGTGACTTGGGAAGTCCTAGAGCTAAGTATGAATTGGGAAGTCCTAGAGCTAAGTATGACTTGGGAAGTCCTAGAGCTAAGTGTGACTTGGGAAGTCCTAGTGTTAAGTGTGACTTGGGGAAGTTCCAATAGTAGGTGTGACCAATTGGCTATGACTAGGATAGCGTGGTGGAAGGTCGTCAACAGGTAGAGTGGGCAGCGAAAGCGGGATAGGAAGGCTTAGGACAAAACTAGTAGGTTCATAGTGGCACATGGTGGTAGTAGAGGTAGAGGACGAAGGACTGGATTTTGTAACCTTATTGCATATATTTTCCTTGATTTCTTATATGATGGTATGTGGTGAATTTAGGTCGACCGATGATGCCTACTAGTACTTTTTGTTTGTACTGATACTACTGTTGCTATACCTTTTTGGTATAGTCTGGTTGCAGGGTTAGTGATATTTCTTTGGTACCGGACGATGGTGATCTCCAGCAGCTTCTGTTCTTCGTTCCATGATGGAAGCTGTGTCTATCTTTCTTATTTTGTACTTTTCCTATAGTATCTCTTGTGCCTGCTTAGAATAGATCCTAGGGAGGGTTGTTTTGGGTTTTAAAAGTGGTTTTACTGTATTTAATTTGTAAAGGATTTTCCTAAAGTAAAGGTTTGTAAACATTTTCATGTATTAAGAATAGGTTGTTTATGATTTTACTTTGATTTCGACAATTGACTGTTGGATCTGGTGGTAAGAGTTCACCTATCTAGGTGCTTAGAGTAGGTGACCACATGAACCAATAGTTGGGTCGTGACAATAACACACTCCCGATAATTATCACTATCAAATTGAATGATGAGTAAGTGGAAGCCCTATTTTCAGTGTTGACAAAGCATATCCAGGAAATTGGGTGGACAATAGCCAACATTATCGGCATTCTTTCAGGCATTTTCACCCATAATATCAACCTCCAAGAAAATTGTACTACATCCATTGAGAATCAAAGAATGTTAAACCCATCCATGCAAGAGGTAGTGAAGAAGGAGACCATTAAATGGTTAGACACGGGGGTGGTCTTCCCAATTTCCAATAGTACTTGGGTAAATCTGGTCCAATGTGTACCAAAGAAAAGGGGTATCACAGTAATCCCAAATGAGAAAGATGAATTAACAGCCCTACGATCGGTGATCAATTAGAGGGTGTGTATGGACTATTGCAAGTTAAACTCATGGACCGAGAAATATCATTTCCCCCCTACCATTCATGGATTAGATTCTTGATCATTTAGACGGGCGTGGTTATTATTGTTTCTTGGACAGGTATTCAGGATATAATCAGATTTTAATTGCCCCAGAAGATCAAGAGAAGATTACTTTCACTTGCCCATACAACACCTTCGCTTTTAAGAGAATGCCATTTGAGCTTCACCATGCCCCGACCACATTTCAAAGGTGCATGATGTCCATATTTTTTTACATGGTAGAAGACTCCATGGAAATCTTTATGTATGATTTCTCTATGATCGGATATTTTTTTGATAATTGCTTTGCACACCTAACTAATATGTTGAAACATTATGAAGAAACTAATTTGGTTTTGAATTGGGAGAAATGTAACTTCATGGTAAATGAAGGTATTGTATTAGGATATACAATTTCAGAAAAGGGAACTAAGGTAGATCAAGCAAACATTGAAGTCATCTCCAAATTAATCCCCCCTCCTAAACCATTAAGGGGGTATGAAGCTTCTTGAGCCATGCAAGCTTTTATTGAAGATTTATCAAAGATTTCTCAAAGGTGATGCATCCCTTGTGTAAATTATTGGAGAAAGAATCTAAATTTGATTTCAATGAAGATTGTTTGAAAGCATTTATTTGCTTGAAGGATCGACTCACCTCTACACCTATAATCATGGTCCCTGATATGTCCAAACCATTTGAATTAGTGAGTGATACTAGTGGAGTTACCTTAGGTTCTGTACTTGGCCAAAGACGAGACAAGATGTTCAACTTAGTCTATTATGCTAGCAAGACTTTGATTGAAGATCAAATAAATTACCCAGTGACGGAGCAACAAATTCTTGCAGTTGTGTTTGCTTTTTAGAAAATCAGGGCATATTTATTGGGAACTAAGATTGTACCACACATTGATCATGCAACAATTCATTATGTAAAGAAGGGTGCTAAGCGTAGGCTCATCCGATGGGTTTTACTATTGCAAGAGTTTGACTTTCAGGTAAAAGATCATCAAGGTTGTGAAAATCAGATTGCAGACCATTTCTCTAGATTTGAGGAAGAAGGAATACCAGTGGGAGAACTTGAGATAAATGATGTTTTCCCGATGAGAACATTTTGGCAGTATCCCATGATCTAATCCCGTAGTTTGCTGATTTTGCAATTTTTTTGGCAAGTGATATTATGCCAGAAGGTATGACCTTTCACCAAAGAAAGAAGTACATGCATGATGTCTTGAAATTTTATTGGGACAAGCCTTATCTTTTTCATATCTGTGCTGATGTGATAATTCACCGATGTGTTCTGAAAGTGGAAATAATGCCTATCTTAGAGGCATGTCACTCTTCACCCATCAGAGGGCATCATAGTAGTATGTGAACAGCTTCAAAAGTCCTACAATATGGAATCTACTGGCCCACCACTCACCGAGATGCCTACAATCTTGTCAAGCATTATGATGAATGCCAACTTCATGGGGGCATCTCTCGGCGTCATGAACTCCCTTTAACTCCTATCTTAGAGGTTGAGCTATTAGATGTAAGGGGAATAGACTTCATGGAACCTTTCGTGAGTTCTTATGGGAAAACATATATTCTAGTGGATGTAGCCTATGTTTCTAAGTGGGTGGAAGCTGTGGCATTTCCTACCAATAAGGGGAAAAGTGTAACAACATTCTTGAAGAAATATATTTTCTCAAGGTTTGGCGCTTCTAGTGACATCATTAGTGACGAGGGATCCCATTTTTGAAATCATCTATTTAGATCGTTGCTTGATAAATATGGGGTTAAGCATAAGGTCACCACTCTATACCACCCCCAAACTTGTGGCCAAGTGAAGTGTCTAATCAGGAGATCAAAACTATTTTATCAAAGACTGTGAATGCCAATAGAACTAATTTGGAAAGAAAGCTAGATGATGAGTTATGGGATTATCGAACTGCTTTCAAAACTCCCATTGGCATGTCTCCATATCAAATGTCCTTTGCCAAAGCATGACATTTACCCATGGAACTTGAGTATAAAGCCATATGGACATTGAAAAGATTAAATCTCAATCGGGAAAAAGATGTCCATGCAAGGGTTGAAGACCTTAACAAGATTGATGAGTTTCAAAAGAAAGATTACGTGAGAGCTGCTCTTTATAAAGCTCGAATGAAACATTTTCATGATCAAAGTATACTGAAGTTGGAGTTTGCGTCTGGAGATTGGGTACTTCTATTCAACTCTAGGCTTTGGCTATTTCCAGGTAAGTTGAAATCCAAGTGGTCTAGCCCTTTCAAAGTATCTCATGTGTTCTCAAATGGGACAATTTAACTCGAAGGGGAATATGGGTTAAGGTTTAAATTGAATAGCCAGTGAGTCAAGCAATACTTGGGTGTCCCTGAAGAAATTGCCCTTATTGGGGTAATCTACCTCAATGAGCCATGGTTATGAGGTAATATTGTTGAGCCGCGACGTTAAATCAAGTGCTTCATGAGAGGCGACCCAAGTGTTCATTTTCTTCTTCACATGCAGTTATTTTTGTTCTTTTTCTAGGTAGTCTCAATCTGGAAAACCAAGGTGTCTAAAGAGGTCTCCAGAAGGCACCTGTGGCCCACATATGAGATCCATGTGCAGCTCTGCAACATGCAGGTATATTGCATCCACCAACCAGAGACCTAGCTAAAATCATGTTATCAACCAAGGGCGACATGCGCTGCACACTGTGGCTGTATGTCAGCTTCTGCAACATGCAAGCAAAGTGCAAGTTCTAAACCAGAGAGCTGGGACTTCAACAATTTTTCAATGTGAACTTACGCTGCACATGCAAAATGCAGGTTCAAACCTGTATCACACAAGACAAATGCATATTGCAGTCTAGTAAATTAACGTTTGGGAAATTTTTTAAAGTGCGCCTGTGCTACACCTACAAAGTGTATGTCACGATCTGTGGCACACAAGCGAATCACAAGAAGAAAGCAGAACACTGAAGCATCCAATGCTTTTTCTTGCACTACCTGCATCCCAGATGGGGCCGCATGTGCCCACTTGTGGAGCACATATGGGTCGCATATGCCAGGCAGACCACTAAAGTTAAATTCATCCCAAATCTACCTTTTGCATGCCAACTGTGTTCTCCCACCTAATTCCTAGACCACATATGGTCATTATGCATCCTTGAGGCCAGTTTAACGAGCCTCACCCATTCCAGGGAGTTCTTACACCTATTCTATATACTTTATTATTGTGTATTAGGGATAATGCTTACTCTTAGTTAGGGTGGGTATATTAGAAGAAGGAGACTTCCCAAGTCTGTTGACCATCCTCCGAAATAGGTGTGATAAAGTCATTTTGCTATAGTGCTGAGTCAGTTTCACAAGCTAATTGTCCTACTACCCCTGCTTGCAAATTGTGCTTGGTTCCTTCGCCAGACATTGTTTTCACATGATCTATGAGTGTATAATTTGATATCGCCTTTTTAGATAATAGTTAGTTTTAATAAACTCCGAGGTTTTTTTTATACCATGGTTCTTTCCCACGGAGCAAAAATTTTCTTTTCTTTATTTTTGTGTCAAACTGAGTGACAGTTCTCTATGATAGATTGAGAGACGACTTTCTTACCGGAAAATGCCAGTCTTAGTTTTTATTTTGAGTCCGTTTTGTACTTGTCTCAAAGGCAACCACAAAAATATTTCTTGGCAACTGATTTTGAAATTGAAAAGAGAGGGGAAAATGAATTTGAAAAGCATTCTTTTGTCATGGTCATTACATTCTCGATTTAACTTTTTGTTCACAAAATGAGTTGTATGAAACTCAGAATAGCTTGTCAAAAGTCATTTATTGCAATTGGTTTTGAGAATAACTGTTGAATTATAGTGTTGCGATGCCTTGATTGGTAAGGTTTAATTTGTTCTTGTGCTTCCCTAAATGTGATTCAACGCAAAATCCTAGATGTTTCTTAGATTGGAAGATGACCTTACGCCCTTATTGAATAGTCACTTTACCACAAAGTTTCCTTCATTTAACATTGATCCTAGTCAATCCCTTTGAACCTTTGATCTTTTCTTGGAAATCATGTTACACACCTTACCTTTTTAATCCTCTATTTTGGCACCCCTTCCTCCCTAATTGCTAGTGAATGAAGATGTAGGCTAAACTCTTAAGTTTAGGGTGGGGGGATACATGGAATATGGAATGCTTTATATAGACAAAAGCCTAAGTTTAGGGGTGTGTGCATTAATGATTGAATGAGGAATTGAGCTTAAATTTGGGGTAACACCTATTGCTTATCTTGTGAATTGCTTGAAATCATCAAAGAATGGAAGAAAGAAAGAAAAAGAAGTGATTGGTGCTACCTGTTGCCTTGTAAATGCTTAATGTGTAAAAAAGGTGTTGGGATGAATGTTTTGGGGAGAACTTGGGTTGTGAGAGGGAGAAATAAGGTGAAGTTGAATCAATGATATGAGTGGTGTACTTGAATGTCTAATGCTAGCATTAGGGAGGTTCTAGTAACTTAACCTGAATGATGTACTTCCCCTAACCCTAACCTACATAGTTACTCGCAAGTCCTTAGTGATTTCGAGTTTTAAAACTCTACATTAGTGGAAAATTATATAAAGGGCAAGCCTATGGTTCTATGTGTGTTCACTCAAACTTTTTTGAGAGAGCGAGTGTCTTTTTGATATCTTATGATCCCTATATTGTGAATTGCATGATTGTGAGTGGGATTCTATCTTGTTATGAGTGGAATTGCAATGAATGTGATAAGTTGTGACTTGAACTTCGAGGCAATCCTTGAAGGTTTAGTGTCATTGACTTGAGATGCTATGTGATCTTGTTTTAAATAAAAAAGTTCCCCGAATTTTGAAGTGCTTGTTTGCCTTGAGCTTGTGGTGGTACCAATTGAGATTAGTGATTTTGGTTGAGTCTTTTTGTTGTTTTATTTTATTTGAGTTGTAGTAGTCCTTTGTGTAATCCTTGTGTCTTTCCAAGCTGAGGTCAATCCTATTCTTAGTGAATATTTTGCTTGAGGACGAGCAATAGTTCAAGTTTTGTGGTTTGATATGTTGGTAATTTACCAACTTATTAGGCTATTATGCATGAGTTATTGTCTCAATCTTATGCTTTTAGAAAGAATTTATGCCCTTTGTTCTCTTAAATGCAAGCATTTGCGTGAATTAGAGATGAAAGAGGATTTGGAATCAAATATGCAATGAAAGAAAGCCAAGTAGAAAGAAGAACTGAAGAGAAGCCTTCTGGATGATACATGCACTGGACTTGCTTGCCATAAGTCCCCAACTGTGTTTCACGGTGACGTGCAAGAGGGAGCTTAGACACTGCCCGGGATTAAGGGCATCTGCATGCTACAGGTTCTCACATGCAGCCATAGCTGCCAACACATGTGGAGCTGCAAGTCACCCAAAGGAAAAAATCATCCAAAATTCAGTTGCATATTTTAGAAGCTTCTAATGACAATTTTGGGATATGTGCAAGAAATATTACACCTAGTTTTCCCCAATTTGTATATTGTATCTAGTACACTTGAAGAAGTACAACTCTTCGCATCTTTTTCTTCTAGAATAGAGAAAACACCATTGTTGAAGGGTCAAAAGCTTAGAATTGATATTAATTTCTCATTATGAATGGAGTTGAGGAACTCCTTTATGGTATAATTTCTCTTTCCTTAAGTATAAGTAGCTAATTTCTCTTCTAGGGATGTGTGTAAATGATGGGTATTTAGTATTGACTATTTATTATTAGTATTGATTAACAAATATGGATCTATTGAATTCTTTAAGGTTTAATCTAATATTTAATTATTGGAAACATTAATTAAGTCCTCTAGTTTCATTTTTGCTTGAGAAAGGGAAGTGGAATTGTGTAAGGATTTAATATTGGGGATTTGGGGCTAAAACCTCATCTAAAGGCTAGATCTATAGATATTGTAATCCTACCCAAGCAATTGATTGGTTGATTATTAAGTATGGTTGTTGCGGTTTGAGAGAACCCAAAGATAGACACGCTCATAGGTTGAGAAACTTTGAGTGTAGCTAAAACCAATGTTGTCCATGCTACAATTTGTTCTAAGGCATCTAGTTAATACCTATCAAAGCTACTCCCCATCAAATGCACACCCCTAGATCATCTATTCTTGATATCAACATTTGTGTTACTGCATTATTTGTTGCTATTTGAATCAATCACTTGTTTAAACTTATTCCCCTAATTTTACTTCTTCTTTTATGCAATACGCTTATTCGTGAGATTCAATTTACAAATCTTGGTGAATCTAACATCCAATATCTGTGGGAAATTGACCCCGACCTCTTGTTGAGTATATTTTTTGTGAATGATCATTTCCACCTCCTTCTTTGGAGAGTGCCTTTGGACGTTACCAGCAACCCATGTGCTCTTTTGTGCACATGTCACGCCCCGAGGTTATCCCCTAGAGGTAACACAGGACTTGAGACTACAAGTGCCCCAAGCTAACCCGTGGTCATAGCATTTTTAAGGATAGCAAAAGATAAGAGGGAGCATAATAGATAATGTCGGAATAATATAAATGGATAATCAACTCAAATAAGAATACAAGATCCATATGAAGACTCAAATACTGTCCATGTCTGAAAAACCTCTACTCATATCATAAGTAGTTGCTACAACAAGACCCTAGCTAAATTGAAGTACAGAAATAAGAAGCTAACACAATCTAAAAACATAACTAGTCCTCAACATAAGAGGACTCACCAACAACTGTCTGGGAGTGGACGAAAAGATTTAGCCACGAGCCTGAGGAGGTACACCTGAATTTGCATCATCAAAGGATCAGCGCAAGAAATGCGTCAGTACTATAGGATGTACTGAGTATGCGTATTATGCATAAATATGATGGAAACATGCTTTAACTGTACTTAGACGAAGTTAATACATAATAGTGTATCATACGCAAATATCACAATGGAAGGGTAAAGCATGAGGTAAAAGTCAATTTCGAAGTAGGACTACATAAACCTTAGAAAAACTAAAAAAAACATTCATATGGGAGTTTCTTATAACCGACAATAGACCATGCGAGCTACATGGAATCTAACTATATAACCCGAGTTAGCAAAGCTGACCCAAACTTTGCCAAAGTATGGGCCACCATACCCAACTATATAACCCTAGTTGGCAAAGCTGTCCTATGCCCCGCTAAGGCAAGGACACCATTAATCAAGATGTGGATCCACTCTCATAAGACCATAGAGCACTTCATTTCATAACCTGTGTTGACAACGTAGTTCTGAACTTGGGTTATCAAAACCTCGTCACTCGGTGCTAACTACTACTCCTAAAACATGTACATATAGCTCATAAATTCATAATGGCACAATCTCATGCCAAATCTTGTTGAAAAGCATGAAAGCACATCAGGTATCATGCAATTCTCATATCATAGGTTCTTGAAGCTTATCATAGCGATAATTCAAAACATACTTTTCCTTCTTAAATTCATGCTTGAAGAATTAAGCATGCAATTTCATAAATACATAATTACATGTTATCTAAACATGTAAACTTTCACTTGAAAACATGCAATCCAATGGAATCATACGAGAAATAAACTTTAATGCATGGGCTTTTGAAACCAAATAAGGAATCTTAGTCAAATCATAAATAAACCATGAAAAACCATGAATTGATGCTTAGAAACTGATTTCATAAGTTTTTCTCCAATTTAGATCAAAACCCTAATTTCACAAGTTCATAATTCAAAATAAAAATTGGGGTTTTGGGCACAAGGGTGAAAGGAACCCATTGTTGGATACCCACATACCTTGATTGAAGCTAACCCACTTGAATTGAAAAGACTTAGGAGACTTGAACTTGGAGCTTGAGACTTGAAGCTTGGAGAAGAATTTCCCTTTTTGGGAGAATAGTGAAGTAATGAGAAGGAACTTAGGCTAGTGAAGGTAAGAACCCTACTTGAAATAGTCAAAACAACATCATTTAGGAGTTAAAAGGGTGGGGAATGACTAAATACCCCTGGGACATAATTTATAAAAATCTGGAAAATGGTCGATTTCAGGGATCACGAGTCATCATTTGAATCACGACCCGTGGTTCCAACTCGTGGTTTCTGACAGAAAAGTCAGGCTGCAGAAAGAAGTTCACGAGTTAATAGGATGGACCTGTCATTTGAATGACGGATCGTCATTTGGACTCGTGGTTCCTAGGGACTTTAGTTGACCCCTGGTCAAACCACGAGTCAAGACTACGATTCATCGTTTGGACGACGAGTCATAGAGTTGAGTCGTCATTTCAAAGGGACTTGCCAAACCTTTGATCTAAGTTCCACGAGTGGACAGGATGGACCCGTGGTTTGAACCATGGTCCATAGAACCAACTCGTGGTTCCAGACCCGAGGCTGAATCAACCAAAGGGAATCACGGTTCCATTCCACGACCCGTGGTTCGAACCACGGTCTGTGGTTTGGACCCGTCATTCCAGAAACATGAATGTTTTCTAAGATTTTAACTTAGATAGCTGGTTTAATTTCTGGGGTGTTACAATATCTACCCCTTGGGATCATTCATCCTCGAATGAAGACTAAACAAGGGAAAACTAAAGAGAAAAAAGCCCAACCAACAACAGAACATGGAAATCAAAGAGTAAACATAAAAAACTAAACTTTTCAACTTGAAAACATGATAAACTAACTTCGTAAAACATGAATGCATGCTAGAATCATGAGAGGAACTGGTAGAATAGAATCGGAGGGACATACTAAGGAGTAAACTAGTACCTCAAGCAGGAACTGGATCGGAAGGAAAGAGATGAGGATACTTGGAATTCATGGCCTCTTCCGCTTCCCAAGTAGCACCCTCTACAAGCTGATTCCTCCAAAGGACTTTCACCAAAGCGACTTCTTTGTTACTCAACCTCCGAATCTGACGATCAAGGATCTCTAGGGGAACCTTCTCATAGGTGAGATTATCCTTCACCCTAACATCCTCCAAATGGACAATCAAGCTCGGATCACCAACACACTTCTTCAATAAGGAAACATGAAAAATGGGATGAACTGCTTCCAACTCTGATGGAAAATCCAACTCATAAGCAACCTTACCAACCTTCCTCAGAATCTGATAAGGACCTACAAAATGGGGACTAAGCTTCCCCTTCTTGCCAAATATCATCACACCCTTCATGGGTGACACTTTTAGGAAAACCCAATCATCAACTTCAAATTCCAATTCCCTTCTCCTTACATCCGCATAAGATTTCTGTCGACTCTGAGCAGTTTTTAACCTTTCCCTAATAAGCTGAACCTTCTCCATAGTCTCATGAACTGTATCTGGACCAATAAAGGCTGCCTCACCTACCTCAAACCAACTAATAGGAGATCTACATCTCTGACCATAAACTGCCTCATACGGAGCCATCTGGATGCTAGAGTGAAAGCTGTTGTTGTAGGCAAACTCAATAAGAGGTAAGTGATCATCCCAATTACCTTTGAAATCAATCAGACATGCTCTCAACATATCCTCTAAAGTCTGAATAGTATGCTCTGCCTGGCCGTCTGTCTGAGGGTGAAAAGCTGTGCTAAGCTTCACTTGGGTACCCAGACCTTTCTGAAATGATCTCCAAAACTGAGATGTAAAATGAGGACCTCTATCAGAAATGATAGACAAGGTAACACCATGCAATCGAACTATCTCTCGGATGTAGAGTTTGGCATAATAGTCTGCTGAATCAGTAGTCTTAACAGCCAAGAAGGGGGATGACCTTGTTATCCGATCGACAATTACCTAAATGGAATCATGTTGCCTTCGATTACGAGGAAAACCCATAATGAAGTCCATATTGATCGCTTTCCATTTCCAAGTGGGAAGGTCAATATCCTGAATTACGCCACCCAACCTATGATGCTCCACCTTTACTTGTTGACAGTTGGGACACTTAGCCACAAACCCGGCTATGTCCCTCTTTATACCATTCCACCAAAAGACTTCCCGTAGGTCACGGTACATCTTGGTGGCACCCGGATGAATGAAATATCTAAAACTGTGAGCCTCCGTCAGAATCTGCTATCTCAACCCATCTACATCTGGCACACATAAGCGACCCTAATAAAGAAGCACACCATCTCCCCCTTGGGAGAAAACCTCTACCCGCTGCTGATGAACTACACCCTTAAGCTGAAGTAAAATGGGATCCTTGTCTTGCTTTGCCTTAACCTCAGCTACCAAAGATGATTCAACACCATTTTGTTCAATCACACCACCTTATGTTGAGTCCATAAGGCAAACTCCCAACCGAGCTAGCCTATGAACCTCCTTAACCAATTTCTTCTTCCCATCTTCAACAGAAGACACACTTCCCATGGACAGTCTACTCAAAGCATCCACCATGACATTGGCCTTACCCGAATGGTAAAGCACACTCATATCATAATCCTTAAGGAGCTCAAGCCATCTCTTTTGTCGCAAATTCAATTCCTTTTGAGTGAACACATACTGAAGACTCTTATGATTGGTGAATACATCCACATACACCCCATACAAATAATGTTTCCAAATCATCAAAGCAAAGACCACGGCTGCCAACTCAAGATCATGAGTAGGATAGTTCTTCTCATGATTTTTAAGCTGTCTCAAAGCATAAGCAATCACCCTACCACGCTGTATCAAAACACAACCCAAACCAATCCTAAAAGCATCACAATACACAACAAAATCATCTAGGCCCTCGGGTAAAGCTAATACTGGAGCTATGGTCAATTGAGTCCTCAATTCCTAAAAATTCTTCTCACACAAGTCGGACCACTGAAATTTCACCTTCTTTAGAGTCAATCGGGTCAAAGGGGAAGCAATGTAAGAAAATCCTTGCACAAACCTTATGTAGTAACCAACCAAACCCAAAAAGCTCCTAATATCAGACAGGGAAGTGGGTCTAGGCCAGTTCTTTACTACCTCTATATTTTTAGAATTAACTTGGATACCATCACTAGTCACAATATGACCCAGAAAGGCAACTGACTGCATCCAGAACTCACACTTGCTAAACTTAGCAAACAACTGTCTATCCTTTAGAGTTTGCAACAGAACCCTCAAGTGGTCTGCATGCTCCTCCTCACTCCGAGAGTAGATGAGGATATCATCAATGAACACAATTACAAACGAATCCAAATATTTCTTGAACACGCAGTTCATCAAATCCATAAAAGCTGCAGGAGTATTCCTTAGACCAAAGGACATAACAACAAACTCATAATGATTGTACCGAGTCCTAAAGGCTGTCTTCAGGATATCACTCTCTAACATGAAGCTGATGATAACCGGATCTAAGGTCGATCTTGGAGAAAAAACTAGCACCCTGAAGCTGATCAAACAAGTTATCAATCCTAGGAATGGGATATTTATTCTTGATTGTGACCTTGTTCAACTGACGGTAGTCAATACACATACTAAGAGAACCATCTTTCTTCCGAACAAACAAAATTGGGGCACCCCATGGAGAAATGCTAGGCCTGATAAAACCTTTATCAAGAAGATCCTTCAACTGATCTTTCAACTCTTTGAGTTCCACGGGAGCCATTCTATAGGGAGGAATAGAGATAGGATTCATATTTGGGAGAAGATCTATCCCAAAGTCTATCTCCCATTTGGGAGGGATTCCGAGCAAATCCTCGGGAAACACTTCTGAAAACTCATTCACAATAGGAATAGACTGAAGGGATTGGGTTTCGGATTCTGTGTCCATAACCCGCACTATGTGATAAACATACCCCTTTGAAACCGTCTTCCTAGCCTTAAGATAAGATATGAAATGACCTTTCGAGGAAGGGGGATTACCTTGCCATTCTAAAACAGGTTCATCAGGAAACTTGAAACTGACAACACGAGTACGACAATCAACAGAAGCATAACATGCATACAACTAATCCATACCAAGAATGACGTCAAAATCAGTCATCTCCAACTCTACTAGATCCACTGAAGTGACCCTTTGAAGGACTGAGACAGGGAAATTTCAGTAGATCTTTTTGGCTAGGACTGACTCACCAACAGGAGTAGAAACACAAAAGAGTTCTAAAAGATGATTCGGACAAATATCAAACTTACAAGCAACATAAGGGGTTACAAAAGATAATGAGGCACTGGGGTCCAACAAAGCATACACATCAAGAGAGAAGACTTTCAACATACCAGTAACCACATATGGAGAACTCTCTTGATCCTGATGGGAGGACATAGCATAAAGACGGTTCTGGCGCTGACCACTAGAACTAAAAGCTGCGCCCTGCTAGGCTGGTTGACCTCCTGGGGATTTTGGAGCAGACTAAGCCCTACTACCTCCCTGCCCTTTCTTAGCTGAAGGGAAATCTATGATACGATGTACAACTTGACTACATCCGAAGCAACCACCTAAACCAGCTAAACACTTACCAGAATGACTCTTCCCACACTTACCACAAGATGGGTAGGAAGATCCCATAGCAACACTACCCTGAGACTGGGAATAAGAACCAGATCCTCTACTACCCTAATCATGATGAAGCCTCTGGGCCTGGGTAGGAGCACTAGAAGAAGAATGAATGAGGCCTGATGACTTCTTTTAGAACGAGGAGAGATGTCCACCTCCGAACCTGTGATGACCAAAACCTGATTCCTCGGATCTATCCCTCTTGTTCTCCCTTGCTATCTCCCTAAGCTTGTCACCCTCAATCTGATGGGCATGAGTTATGAGTTGGGAAATTTTCATATCACTCATCAACAAGGCAGACCTACACTCCTTCTTCACCATATCAGAAACCCCATATATGAACTTGCTCATTTGATCATGCGAGTCTGCTACCATGGAGGGAGCATATCTAGACAATTGAGTGAACTTCAAACTACACTCTTGAACCGAAATTGACCCCTATCTCAAGTTCAAAAATTCCTCCACCTTCGCTTGCCTCAACTCTCGGGGAAAGAACCTATCAAAATACTCCCAAGTCATGGGGACCGCATCCCTCACCCTAACCTTCTTCCATTGCATGAACCAACTATGAGCTATATCCTTGAGTTGATAGGATGCAAGTTCCACATAATCGACCCCAACCACTTGCATAACTTCAAAGATCTTCTTCACTTCATCAATAAAGTTGAGCAGGTCCTCACTCACTTTTGAACACTAAAATTCGGGTGGGTTCATTCGGTTGAAGTCACAAACTTGGGCCGCTACCCCACCTTGAGGGTGGACGGGGGAAGGAGCCTACTGATTGGCCTGAGTTGCTAGAGTTTGGGCTAGCAAATGGATGGCATTTCTGAACTTCTCATTCATGACATCGGGGAGCGGAATGAGAGGAGCAACATTCTGAGTGGCTCGAGGAGGCATAGCACATCGAGGAGGCATAATCTGAAATGTACAAGATGAGGACTACAGGAACATAAGATTTAAGCTCTATCACACGACGTGATCATGAAAGAAGTGAAGTTTTCTAAGATACCTCATAGCTTCCCTCTCATATGTGTGGCGCACTTCACATACATGAAAAAGACTATACTCGATGTGACTTTCAAACATTCTAGGACTCTTTAACCTGAGGCTCTGATACCAAGTTTGTCATGCCCCGAAGTTACCTCCTAGACGTAACACGGGACTTGGGATCACAAGTGCCCCAAGATAACCCTTGGTCATAGCATTCTCAAGCATAATAAAAGATAAGCAGAAGCATAATAGATAAAGTCAGAATAGCATAAATTGATTATCAAGTCAAATAGGAATACAAGATCCATAAGAAAACTCAAATACTATCTATGTCTGAAAAGCCTCTACTCATATCATAAGGAGTTGCTAGGAAAAGACCCTAGCTAACTCGAAGTACGAAAATAAAAAGCTAACACAAACTAAAAACATAACTAGTCCTCAACCTAAGAGGACTCACCAATAGCTGTCTGGGAGTGGCCGGAAAGTTCTAGCCACGAGCCTGAGGAGGTACACCTGAATCTGCATCATCAAAGGATGTAGCGTAAGATATGCGCCAGTACTATAGGATATACTGAGTATGCGAATTATGCATAAATGTGATGGAAACATGCATTAACTGTACTTAGACAAAGTTAATACATAATAGGGTATCATAAGCAAATATCACAATGGAAGGGTAAAACATGAGGTAAAAGTCAAGATATGGATCCACTTTCATAAGCCCATAGGGAACTTTATTTCATAACCTACACTGGCAACGTAGTTTTGGACTTGGGTAATCGAACCCTCATCGCTCGGTGCTAAATACTACTTCCAAAACATGTACATATAGCTCATAAATTCATAGTGGCACAATCTCATGCCAAATCTTGTTGAAAAGCATGAAAACACACCGAGTATCATGCAATTCTCATATCATAGGTTCTTGAAACTTAGCATAGCCATAATTTAAAACATACTTTTCCTTCTTAAATTCATGCTTGAAGAATTAGGCATGAAATTTCATAAATACATAATGACATGTTATCTAAACATGTAAACTTTCACTTGAAAACATACAATTTAATGGAATCATACTAAAAATCAACTTTAATGCATGGGCTTTTGAAACCAAATAAGGAATCTTAATCAAATCATAAATAAATCATGAGAAACCATGAATTGATGCTTAGAAACTGATTTCATAAGTTTTTCCCCAATTTAGATCAAAACCCTAATTTCACAAGTTCATAATTCAAAATAAGAATTGGGGATTTTGGGAACAAGGGTAAAAGGAACCCATTGTTGGATACCCACATACCTTGATTGAAGCTAACCCACTTGAATTGAAAAGACTTAAGAGACTTGAATTTGGAGCTTGAGACTTGAAGCTTGGAGAAGAATTTCCCTTTTTGGGAGAATAGTGAAGTAATGAGAAGGAACTTAGGCTAATGAGGGTAAGAACCCTACTTGAAATAGTCAAAAGACATAATTTAGGAGTTAAAAGGGTGGGGAATAACTAAAATACCCCTGGGAAATAATTTAGAACTTTTTTGAAAATGGTCGATTTCAGGGATCACGAGTCAGTTCTATGGGTCATCATTTGAATCATGACCCGTGGTTCCAACTCGTGGTTTCTAACAGAAAATTTAGGCTGCAGAAGGAAGTTTACGAGTCAACAGGATGGACCCGTTGTTTGAATGACGGATCGTCATTTGGACTCGTGGTTCCTGGGGACCTTAGTTGACCCCTGGTCAAACCATGAGTCAAGACTACTGTTCGTCGTTTGGACGACGAGTTATAGAGTTGAGTTATCATTTCAGAGGGACTTGCCAACCCTCTGATTTGAGTTCCATGAGTGGACAGGATGGAACTGTGGTTTGAACCACGGTCCGTAGAACTAACTCATGGTTCCAGACCAGAGGCTGAATCAACCAAATGGAATCATGGTTCCATTCCATGACCCTTGGTTCAAACCACGGTCCATGGTTTAGACCCGTCATTCCTGAAACATGAAATTTTTCTGAGATTTTAACTTAGATAACTGGTTTGATTTCCGAGGTGTTATATCACAAGTCCTCTATAACCTTCATTCTCAATATTCCTTATTTTACAATCCATACCCTAACATAATCCACTACCACAAATGTAGCGTTACTGCAGAAAACCTAAATTCTAATCCAAACCATGTAGATGACTTCCTTTACTGGCCAATACCAACCCATTCACTTATGGGTGCTATAAAATCACATGCCTTAGTACACCACTAATCACATCTCATCAACCTTATCATGTACGTCACTTGAAATCTGAACCCTACTAGTTACCAAACTCGAAACCACCATGGAACTTACCATACCACTTGACCCAAATTTATGTAGACTTCCCCACCATGGAACTTACCACAACACTTGACCCTAACTTCTGTAGACTTCCTTCTCCAAGCATACTTATTAGTTTACAACCCATCTGAAAAACACATGATAGTATCCCCACACTCTGAACAAAACCCATGAAATTTTGTCCTTTTGAGTCCAAATCTTATTTCCTGAAAATGAACCCTTTACCTTCAAAATCGAAATAGATACTCTTATCCTTGATTCCAAATGTAGTATTGTATTTTAAATCACTTTTATTGTTTTAAGTTGAAATTCCTTCAAGTCTACTCTAGGACTGTTTGAAAACACCATAATCATTTCCATATAAACCAAGCCAATCACCAAAGTAGTAACAAATCACAAATCCTGGACACATGGAATCTTCCCTAACTTACTAGAATCTTTTAACCAAAAATCCTTCCAAATTAGTCACATCAAAAAGTCTTCTAATCAAATTTACTTGGTAGCCTTGGTCATCCCACAAAGTGGATCGTATCGTCAATGTGATATTTCAAACCATGGATGCACCGGTTCAATGCCACAAAACAATCACTCATTGCACGCATATTCCCATTAACATTTGCAGATGATTCCAAAAAGGAGTACCCATTGAAAACTCTCTTTATCCACAAGCTCACCCTTCCAATATTGATTCAGTTCCCTTGGTCTCAATTGGTATCACCTGACCTCAATTAAATCTCTGAAATAGACTTTGCAACTTGAACATGTTAATACCTACCATTGATCCACCACTTTAATTTTCCTTATAGACCAATGCCTTATTCAAGTGTTCGTAGTAAAAACTAGTTGGTCCTTCGAATCAGAATGCAAGGTCAAACTGCAAAACGCGAAGAAAAGGCAATAAATACACTACGAAAAGGTCCTGGGCACTGTCCTAGTGAAAAATGGTTCCGTCAACTTATCTAAGCATGTGGAATTCCCAAATGGACTATAGGGATACCCTAGACGATAACCCAAGGCCCACCCCAATATAAATTCGAGGCTAAAATTGGCCTGGAGCAATTGAGATGACCTGGATCTGACCCAAACCCTTTTGTAACACTATAAAATACTATTTTTCAGCCATTTTTCATTAGTTTTGAGCAGACATAGATGCACGTACTTCATAGGAGCATCTCCTCTTATTTTTTTCTTCTTTTTTCAGTACTTTTCATGATTGAAACTCTATCTATTCATGAATTCTTTCTCTTTTAATTAGTTCATGAGTAGCTATGCTTATAGTATCTAGGGTTATGGTTAAAAACATGAAAATTATAGTTTGAATATCTTATTGTTTAGTTTGATTTCCATTATTTTATTGATATATTTATCTTCTCTTGGTCTTAATTATTTGAAACCTTGACAACCTATCAAACACTATCTATGATGTGTAGTTTGGATTAGGAATAGAGAAATTACATATGCAATAAGGAAAGGTACGGCTTGGTCATGAACTCTATAGGGAAGGGGAAAGATTCACTAACGTGGATAGGAATATAACCCTTAGACTTGCTTAGTTGATACTGAAGAGAAATCACATGCACTTCACTATCGACCAACGACCATAGAAATATAGGCGTTAAGAATAGTAAGTAGGTGTAGAGTTTGTTTAGAAAGACGCTCAATATTGAAAATATCAAATCACATCTAGTAACTCAGAAAATCAAATAAACATATGATTTAAAGACTCAACTGGATTGCCAAAATACCATAACCCTGGTTCATCCCTCTAATTTGAATTTTGAATCAGTAATCTACGAGTTACTCCAATTTACTTTTATTTACTTTCAAAGTCTAAAATCACTCTTTATTATTTGTTTCTTACTGAATAAAAACTATAAGAATTAAAACTAGTTAATAATTTGTCAAATCTTTGTGGCGGGTGATGTCTGAACTTACAAGTCCTATATTACATAGCAAAACGCGTACACTTATGTATGTGTTTGGACATAATAAGTTTTTGGCGCAATTTCCTGAGATTTGTTAGAAATTAAAATACTATTTTGAGTTTTTATTATTCTATTCAGTTTTACCTTTAATTGTTATTTATGTTACATTACAAGTTTCAAGTAGTTTATGCCCAATACTTGGAGTCATGGCAGTCCCTTGATTCCTTTTGAACCTGAAATTGAAAGAACAGTTAAAAGATTCAAAATTATAGGAGACAAAGTAAACCAAAACCTGAATCTGAATGAAGTACAACATCATGTTGGGTCATAGGGATGGATCCTTGTGCTTAACTTTACTAGGACAAATCATGAGAATGCCTCCAAGGCAATACTCAAGCCAACAATTACAGGAAATGTTGAGCTTAAAAAGGGCACGATGCGACTAGTACAGAACACTTGTTAATATGAGGGTAAATCGCATGAAGACCCACATAAGAACCTACAAGAGTTTATAGAATTGAGTGACAACTTCCATTACCAAAATGTTTCGAATGAGTATGTGAAGTTGACACTATTCCCTTTCTCACTAATTGGAGGGGCAAAACAATAGTTACAAAATGAGCCCATGAGATCTATCACATCGTGTGATGCTTTGTCTAAAAGGTTTTGTCAATGGGTTCTTCTCATCTAGAAGAACAAAAGATCTTAAAGGTAGGATTCTCGATTTTGTTCAGAAAGATGATGAATCCCTTCCACAAGATTGGGAGAGATATAAGGAATATTTAAGAGACCGTCGAATGAGTATGTGAAGTTGACACTATTCCCTTTCTCACTAATTGGAGGGGAAAAACAATAGTTACAAAATGAGCCCATGAGATCTATCACATCGTGGGATGCTTTGTCTAAAAGGTTTCTCAATGGGTTCTTCTCATCTAGAAGAACAAAAGATCTTAAAGGTAGGATTCTCGATTTTGTTAAGAAAGATGATGAATCCCTTCCACAAGATTGGGAGAGATATAAGGAATATTTAAGAGACCGTCCACACTACCATTAGCCCAAGGAGATATTGGACATAATTTCATTAAAGGGTTGAGGCCAGACTCGAAGTCTTTGTTAGATGCTACAGCTCAAGGGAAAATTTTGTCCCAGAGCTATGATGAAATAGAGGCAGTACTCAGCCTTATATCTGCAGGTCACTGAGACTACACAGAGCACAGTAGAGTATTAATCACTACACAAAAAAATTCCAAGCAAGTATGAGTTGGATGGGGTCTTCCATCCGGGTTGATATTAGTCAATTGGTTACTTTTGTGAAGCAAAATTTTACAGCTCCAAGTGTGGGACAGATTTAGCAAGTGCAGCAGGTTTAGACAATTATGTTGTTTTATGGTATGTTTGTTGAAAACCACGCTTACTCAGGATGCCCTTTGAATCCAAAGTCTATATTCAATGTGGGGCAGCAAAATAGGGGTTATGGTTATCAAAGTAACTCATTTGACTCAAACTACATAAATCATCCTAACTTCTCCTGGGGTAGGAACCAGAACGTTCAAGAGAAATAGTTTATGTAGCAAGTCCCAGAGGCTAGTAGCTCATTGGAGGATATTCTCAAACAATTCATGGCACAATAGGCATAACTCAATGTAGAAACAAAAAAGGCTATCAGTGTATTACAAGTTTAGATGGGGTAGTTTGCTACATTACTTCATAGTAGGCCTCAAGGTGCTTTTCCAAGTGATAATGAGATGCCTAAGCAGGCCATAGCTATTACTTTGAGAAGTGGGCGAGAATTACTAAATCCAGAGCCTCCAAAGAGGAAAGTAGTTAATTGGGATAACTTTAAGCATCCACCTTCTTTTCCCAAAAGGTTGATCCCACCACCCACATTAGTGATAAATCCTATGCAAGAGGAGAAGGTTAAGAAAGAGGTTGTTGAGCAACCTAAACATACAGTTGAGAGACTTCCACCATCATTCCTATAGAGGTTTGAAATGAGTAAGGATGAGGCCAACTTAAAAAGCTCCTTGATATATTTGAACAACTTTGTATCAATGTTGATGCCTTGAGGGATATGCACCAATATGCAAAATAATTGAAAGATATGGTGTATGGTAAGAGACAATATACAGAGTTCTAGATGGTTGCACCCATCAAAGAATGTAGTTCATGGGTCTTGAGTAAGCTCCTCAAAAGCTCAAAGGCCCTGGGAGTTTCACATTGCCCATACAGATTGGGAAATTGAGATTGGACATGCTTTATGTGATCTTGGGGCAAGTATCAACTTGATGCCCTTATATGTGTTTCAGACACTTGGCTTGGGAGATCCACGTCCAACCACCATCACTCTTTAGCTGGCAGACCAATCTCACATGCAGTTTGAGAGAGCAATTGAGGATGTGTTCATCCAGGTAGGTAAATTTGTAATTCCTGCTAACTTTATTATTTTTGATCTTGAAGCAGATGAGCAGGTATTAGTTATCTTAGGATGCCCATTCCTTGCTACTAGTGGAATTCTAATAGATGTTTGAAAATAAGAGCTTAAAATAAGAATACATGGTGAAGATATGAAGTTCAAAGTGTACAAGTCACTCTCCACACCATCACACTATAGAGACTTATGTATGATCATAGAGGTGCTCAAAAATAAGTGTGGGGTGGTAGAGTATGGGCCCAAAAAGGTTAAAGAGTTAAAGACTAACACTAAATTGTCTGAGGTGCAGGAAAAAAAATTGCTAAAATTACTGATAAAATATGAGCATGTAATGTTGTGGTTCGATAGTGACTCAGAAAGGGATGTGAAGATAAATAGAAGTGTGAATAATGATGGTGATTGATGTGCTGGAATTTTATGGCATATTTGATTCCTTTTGATGAATAAGTTTTGTAGTTTTCAAGTATATTTAGTGCAAATTGATGTGTATTTATTGAATTTTAGGAAAATCAACCAAGTACGTGAGCATAAGGCAAAAGTATTGAAATGAGGCTCATTACGAGCCATAGTAAAGCATTATTGTTCATTGACTGAGCCGTTAAATTCAAAGTTAGGAAGAGAAGCTGGGGCAAAATCAAAAGTTATAACGGTCAAGAGTACAAATCATGCTCCATGGGCACGAACCGTTGTGGTATCCATTTCAGTAAACAGAAGTTGTGCTACTTATGAAAGTTTCAATGGTGACAAGTATGAACCTTTATAGAGGAGTACAAGCCGTTGCGGCTTCCGTACGGGATGATGTGGAATGTATTCCTAGACCAATCAAAACTTGGCTTTTATGATACTACAAATAGCACTTTTAGGGTAGTTTGTTACACACTTTATATATTATGATACTTCATTTTTTCTCTCTGGGTTTTGAATATTGTTTTGAGTGATACTTTGCTACTACAATTGGAGAAGAAATTTTGATATTCCTTTTAATATGTAAGTATGTTTTCATTGAATGTTATTATTGTTCTTATTCTAAGCATGAGTAGCTAAAGTCATTTCCGAGATTGTGAATTCTCATAATGGGTGATTTTTAGGGTGAAAAGTATCATTATAGGATCGATTAGATTGTGGATGATTGGTTAACTTTCATTGTAATGGTGATTAATGGTTGAAAACGTTAGTCAAAAGCCAAAAAATCTTAGTTTGTGCCCAAAAGTTCTGATTAGGGTTGGAAGAAGTTAAATAATAAGATCTCAAGGCATTAACCCTTATTTAATGAGACTACATAGGAATACAATAGTTTCACTTGGCAAAGTATGATAATTATTTAATTACTCTTCTTTATATTTGTAAAAATTAGTGAAGGAAAGATCATTCGTTATTCAGAATATAATGAGTGCTATACTTTTGATCATTGTTCATCTATAACAACCTAAGAGAGACTATAATGGTATATTTTACCTTTAGACTTAGCCTATCACGTGGTGAAATAATCTTGGTTTATTCAAAATCTGGTTATTTTACATATTTATATTTTGCAAACTTTAGTTATAAACAATTATTCCCCATATTTTTTACTCTATTTCCTATGGGGTTTGACCCCAGCCTAATCATCAAATTACTTTATTTGACAATGATCACTTACACTTTTTAAAGGGTGTAATTTGAATATATCAAATTTTGGCGTTGTTGCTGGAGAATATGGTTTTGATACTTATTTGATGAAACTCTTACTTTACTTTGTGTCCTTTACCTATCCCATCACATTTGGGTTCTTTGAATTATGTTCAGGCAACTATGGATGCCAATAACAGGAGAAATCAAGGTAACAATCAATTGAACATGAATGTGAATGTTGAGAACCTATTATTTGATGGGAATATGAACGTCTTTGCAGCAGAGGTGCCTAAGTTTCACTATGCGAGTGCTATTGTTACTCTAAGAGTGGATGCTGCCACTTTTAAAATTGAATAGGGTGCCTATGCAATGTTGAGGGCTGAGGGTGTTTTCCAAAATTCAACTGATGATGACCCGCATGAGCATCTAACAAATTTCATAGATGTTTGTCATACCTATAAGTAGAACCATGTTGTAGATTAGTCATTCAGGTTGATATTGTTCAAATACTCATTGACTAAGGAGGCTCTGACTTGGCTCAACAACCTCCCTCCCAACTCACTCTACACTTGGAATAAGTTGGTGAATACTTTCATGAAGAAGTGGTTCCCTATGAGAAAGAAAGTTTAGCCCAGGGACAAGATATTATTTTTGAAGCAACTTCCAGGGGAGTAGTTGTATAAGGCATGGGAGAGGTTCAAACAGAACCTCCAAAGATCTCAAGGTCATGGGTTTCCTGACAACATATTGATGAAGAAGTTCTACACGAGGTTGGACCCTATATCTCAATCTGTTGCGAACAATCTTGCTGAGGGTAGCTTTATGGACAAGCTTGTGACAAAGTCACTCAAATGATGAATAGGTTGACATCCCACAATTAGGATTGGCACTCTAACGGATATAATATTGGGTACATATCCCCCTATCTGTCCAAGTAGAAATATGAGGGTGATGAAAGTATTGCATAGTTGGCCACCAGTCTTAGCCTGCTCAATAAAAGGCTAGCAGAAGATGACACCAAGAAGGTGAATATGTTTGTGAGCATACTTCTTCTAAAAACACCGGTGTATGTTCCTGAGGAAGTTGAGTATTCAGATTGACAGGCTGCAAAACTTGAAGATGCTAACTACACAAATAATACTCATGGAGGTATGTAGAGGCAAGAGCAGATGTATCATGGGCACGTTTATAACAACCAGACATAGTAGAGACCACAACAATAGAATCAGGGGAACTATAATAATGCCAATAATTTTGGTAATATGAGTGCTAATCCTTACATCCCTCCAAGGGAAAATCAACAGGATCAAGGGTTGTCAAAAATGGAGAGTATGCTAGAAACAATTCTAGCAAATCAGGCAAAGGCTGATACTTCAGCAAAGAGTTTGGAAGAAGTGGTAGGTTCTACACAACTTCAATCCAGAAGCTAGAGGAGTAGCTCAAGGATCTATGACAAAAGTAGAATCCAAAATTGAAGGGACAACTTCCCATTGATACTATTGATAATCCAAAGGGTTATGAAGGCACATCACATTTTAAGGCTAAAGCCACTTGAAGAGGGCACACCACAATGAATGATTTTGTGATAGAGGAACTATTGGAGGAAATAGAAGTAGAAACTCCACATGAGAAGCACACTGTGGTTGAGGATAAAGTGCAAGTTATGGAGAAGAGTACAAAGACCACAAAAAGGGGTGAGAAGGGACCAGTGAAGAGCTAGTTCAATCGTTCAAATGCCCTTCACCTTTTCCATAAAGGTTGATAAATAAGACAGAGGACTCCAAATGCTTAAAGTTCTATGACCAGTGGAAGTAGCTATCAATGAGCATTCCATTCCTTGATGATTTTAATGAGATGCCCAGATTTGCTAAATACTTGAAGGAGTTAATCATAAAGAAGATGTCTACTAATAATGAGGATGTGCAGCTCACCCATCGGGTTAGTTTTATTATTTCACAGACTCTAGTTGAGAAAAAGTTGATCCAGGGGAATTCACCATACAATGCACCATTGGTGTGCTAAATTTTGCTAGGGAAATGTGTGAAAATAGTGCAAGTATCAACCTTATGTCGCTTATAATCTACAAACATTCCAGACTCGGACTTTCTAGACCAACTAGTATAAGGCTACATATGGCAAATAGATCAGTACAGAGACTAGTGGGTATTATTGATGATGTATTGGTGCAGGTTTGAAAGTTCATATTACAGGCTAACTTTATGATTCTTGATTATGCTATTAACAATGAAATTCCTATAATCTTGGCACATTCATTTTTGGCTATAGGAAGAGCATTGATGGACTCAGAAAAGAATAAGATAAAATTCTGAGTGAATGATGAAGAGGTTACATTCCAGGCTAGTAAAGGGATGAGATTTCCGAGAAAGTATCACATAATCTTGGTTATAAATATTGTTGAGGATGCAATTGAAGAAGAAATTGACTGAAAGGTGGAGAAAGAGAGTTTTGGTGAGGTGTTGGCCGTGATTTTAGTCAACTTTGTTGGTGGGGATATGGAAGGGTATGTGTAGATTATGAATGCCTTGACAGGGATGGGATCCTATAGTTACACCCTACAAAAAATCTCCTTAGACTTGAAGAACAAGGCTATATCACCAGCAAAGCCATCCATTATTGAGGCTCCCAATCTTGAGTTGAAGCAGTTGCTAGCTCATCTCAAATATGAATTTCTGGGACCTGACAACACCTTACTTTTTATTGTTTCTACTTTTCTTTCTAATGTAGAGGTGAAAAGGTTGATTGCAGTGCTGCCAAAATACAGGAAAGATATTGGATAGACAATAGTTGATATTCACGAGATCCTTGAGGTATTTGTGAACACAAAATCAAGTTGGAGGAAAACAGTAACCATGTATTGAGCACTAATGGATATTGAACCAGGATATGTAGGAAGTGGTCAAGCAGGAGATCATTAAGTGGCTTGACGTGGGGGTTATCTACCCTATTGTTGATAGCCCTTGGGTAAGCCAGTGTTGTGTGTGCCTAAAAAGGGGGCATGACAGTGGTTGCAAATTTGAAGAATGAGTTGATCCCTACTAGAATAGTCATAGGATGGCGTGTTTTCATGGATTACCAGAAGCTTAATGCAGCCACTTGCAAAGATCATTTTCCTATGCCCTTTATTGATCAAATGCTTGACAGATTGGCTGGGAGGTCTTATTACTGCTTTTTGGATGGATATTGTGTGTATAACCAGATAAATATTTCTCCGGAGGATCAGAAGAAAACTACTTTCACATGTCCATGTGGGATATTTGCATTCAGTTCGATGCCATTGGGTCTCTATAATGCTCCTACAACTTTCTAGCGCTATATGATGTCGATATTTTCTGAAATAGTGGAGGATTATCTGAAGGTGTTTATGGATGACTTCTCAGTCATCGGTGATTCTTTTGAGGACTGCCTAGATCATTCGGGGCAAGTCCTAGAAAGATGTGAATAAATAAACCTAGTACTCAATTGAGAGAAGTGCCACTTCATGATGCAAAATGGCATATTTTTTGGGCACAAAGTCTTCGGAAAAGGGATTAGGGTAGATCAAGCAAAGATTGAGATTATGGAAAAATTGCCTCCTCTTACTTTTGTAAAAGGTGTTAGAAGTTTCTTGGGGCATGTGGGATTTTCTAGGAGGTTTATCAAAGACTTCTCTAAAATATCCACCCCCATGTGCAAGCTTCTTGAAAAAGAGTCTAAGTTCAAGTTTGATGAAGAATGTTGAAGGCCTTCGAGGAGTTGAAAATAAGGTTGACTAAAGCACCAATTATTATGGCACCTGATTGGTTATTTCCCTTTGAGCTTATGTGTGATGCAAGTGGCTATGTTGTTGGAGTCATTCTTGGTTAAATCTATAACAAAATTATGCATCTACTATACTATACAAGTAAGTCACTGAATGGGGAACAAAAAAACTACACAGTGACTGAGTATGAGATGTTTGCTATTGTGTATGCTTTTGAAAAATTTAGAGCATATCTTTTGGGGTTCAAGATGATAGTTTACATAGATCATGCTGCCACCCATTATTTGATGTCAAAGAAGGATGCTAAACATAGGTTGATCAAATGGGTATTGTTGCTTCAGTAATTTGACTTTGAAGTCAAGGATATGAAGGGTACAGAAAATAAGGTGGCGGACCACCTATCTTGTCTGGAGGAGAATATGCAGTCAACAAATAAACTAGAGTTAGATGATGCCTTTCTTGATGAGTGGTTACTAGCTGTGTCTCATGATAGAGTCCCTTGGTATGCTGACTTTGCTAATTTTCTATATGCAGATGTTGTTCTGAATGATATCAAGAACTTCCAGAAGAAGCGATTCTTGAGAGAGGACATACTTTATTATTGGGAGGATCCTTACTTGTTTTGCATCTGTGCTGACAATATCATGAGGATATGTGTACCAAAATATGAGGTCCCTTATATTTTGAAAGAATGTCATGACTCGCCGGTTGGGGGTCATCATTCTGGGAACAAAACTGCAGCTAAGGTGTTAGAGTGCGACTACTATTGGCCGACCTTGTATAATGATGCTAATCTGATGGCAACAAGTTGTGATCAATACTAGAGATAGGGAACCATATCTAGGAGGCATGAGATGCCTTTAAACTTTGTGTTGGAGGTAGAGCTATTTGACATATGGGGAATTAACTTCATGGGCCCTTTCATTAGTTCACAAGGTATGAAATACATCCAGGTTGTGGTGGACTATGTATCTAAGTGGGTGGAGGCGGTTGCTCTGCAAAATAATAAAGCTAAAAGTGTCACTGCTTTCCTCAAGAAGAGCATCTTCACTCATTTTGGTACACCCCATGCCATAAAAAGTGATGGTGGCTCTCACTTTTGTAATAGAGTATTTGCTAGGCTGCTGGAAAAATATGGAGTAAAGCATAACGTGGCCACTCTGTATCATCCCCAGATGAGTGGTCAGGTTGAAGTATCCAACAGGGAGATCAAGATCATTCTGGCTAAGACTGTTAACGCAAATAAGACCAATGGTCCCGAAAACTTGATAATGCTCTGTGGGTGTGTCGCGCTGCCTACAAAACCCTTATTGGGACCTCTCCATACCGCTTGGTTTTTGGTAAAGCTTGCCATCTGCCAGTTGAGTTAGAGGATAAGGATATATGGGCGCTCAAGAAACTGAACCTTGATTGGAGTGAAGCTGCAAATCTCAGACCATCACGAATGAATAAGATGGATACATTCCATCTCCATTCCTATGAAAATGTAGCTCTGTAAAAGGAAAGGATAAAGTTGGTACCTGATAGAAAGATAGTCAATTAGGACTTCCAACCCGATGATGCTATGTTGTTGTTCAATTCCTGGTTGAGACTATTTCCAGGTAAACATGAAAAAATGGTCTGGACCTTTGAAGGTCATCAGCATGTCTCCACATGGAGCAATTGAGCTGGAGTTCGAGGATGGTTCCCGCATTCAAGGTTAATATCCAGAGGGTGAAGCACTATCTGGGTGTTTCCTATTGAGATAAGATGATTAAGGAGCTCTATCTCACGGATGGACAAGAGCATGAATGATAACATGTAATGCATTATACCTTAATATTAAACCAGGTACTGCTTGGGAGGCAACCTAAGTTTACCATTTTAGTTTTCTTTTTGTTATTTATTTTTGTTGTTAGAATGGATTTATGGGTGTTCAATGTGCAAGGAAGAACAAAGAGTGAGATGGAAAAATAAGCCTAAAAAAGAAAGAACTCTGTTGTGGTCTATGGAACCTAGTACGAATCATACTAAGCTATTACGGGTCATAGGTGTAGCCTTCGTAAAGTGGTGGTAAAATAGAGTTATTGGTAAGGAGAACGATTGTGCCTACAAACTGTAGTGAGCGACTAAGAATCATAACACCAATGGTTGTAACTTTATGGAAAATAGTAAGTTTTGGTTTGTGCCATAGTGGAAACAAGATGCTCAACAGTTGTAGAGCCTAACAATGATTCATTATGGTGCCCGTACGCGATTAAAGAAATGGTTTTAAATCATATGTAGGAGGGTTATAACTGCCCAATGGGAGTTAAATTCCCCTTTTGCTCTCCTATAATTAAGGAAAAGAATCCCACTTCTCCTCTTCTTTCCACAAAACTCTCCTCTTCCCTTTACCCACGTCTCTTTCTCCATAAAACCCCCTTCCTCTCCCTACTTTTACTTATAATCAATGCACCCACCATCACAAGCACACACACGTCGACTCCCCTTTCAATTTTAAATAAAAGCATTCAAACTATTAAGTATGATTTTTTTCATAGGCTTTTTGATACATAAACCATGGTAAAGTCTTCTTGTGCTCTTCAATGAGAATATAGGGTTCATGATTGTTCATAATGCTTGTTTTTTCTAAAACCTAAATAGAAGTAACTATTGTCAAGAAGTAGTTTGACGTTGATTGAATTGTATTGTGAATCTTTTGATATTGTGAAGTATATTTTGATCATGGGTTAGTTGAATCAAAGAGTTGGAGGGTATTAAGACCAATTGATTTTGGAAACGAGATTAAAAAATTTGCTCTACCCACCAAAACTCCCAATTATTCTCATGGACATGTGTTAGGTGAAGTCTGAGTAACCTAAATTATGGTGTATTGATACAGGAGAAGTGCATTCATATAGTTGTTATTGTAAAAGTTGTTGTAGGACTTGTATAGTTATATAGTTCCTATGACCTCCCGAAACTCAAATATTTCTTCTCACGATGAGACTTAGGAACCATAGAAGTACTCTACGGATCCTAATCTTAATTGTGAAGGGAAAAATGTGAATGTTTCAAGCATTGTAAGGCAAAATGGTGTAGCCAATGGATCGTAAACATCAATTATAGATCGTTGTCTGAACTGTTGTAGCTTATAATTTGGCATATATTCTGTTAAAAGCCTTAAAATTGGGAATACAAACTATTGTGCTCCACAACTGCTTGTAACCTCACCCATAATAACTTTTATTTTTGTAGCCTTTTCTATTTGAGCACAACACTGGGAATAACGGACCGTTGTCACTCAAAATGGTTTGTAACCCAAACTGTTGTAACTCTCTATAATTATGTAGTTCGATATTTGTAACACCCCAGAATTCGAATAAGCTTTCTAACTTAGAATCTCTGAATTTTCTTAGCTTTCTAGGAATTATGAGTCTAAACCATGGACGATGGTTAGAACCACGAGCGGTAGAATGAACCCATGGTTGATGTCTGTAGGATAAGCCTCTGGTTTGAGAACCAAGAGTGGACTCTACGGACCGTAGTTCAGACTATGGACTGTACTGTTCACTCGTGAAATCAAACCTGAGGGCTGCCTGTTTCCCCAGGAACCACGAGTAGCTTCTACAAACTAAAGTTTGAACTATGGCCCGTCCTGTTGACTCATGGATCTTGATCTGTAGCTGATAATTTAGGCCAGAAACCACGAGTGGAAACCACGAGTTGTGGTTTGGTCTACGGCACGTGGATTGCACCCGTGATCCCTGAAACTAAGTTTTTAACAGCTTTCTCTAAATTAATTCCTAGGGGTATTTTTGTAATGACCACCCTTTTAACTCTTAAGTGAGGTTGGGTTGACCACTTTTAGTAGGGTTTCTACTCCTATTTGCCTAAGTCTTCCATTACTCCTCATTCATCTCCCAAAACAGGAAAGGAACTCCATGAACTCCAAGTCTCAAGCTCCAAGTTCAAGTCTCTATTTCTTTTCATCTTAGATCAAGCTAGCTTCAATAAGATATGTGGGTATTCAATAGGGGCTGTCACCCTTATACCCAAAACCCCATGTTTTACTTTGGTTTATGAAATTATAAAATTAGTGTTCTTACCCAAATTGGAGAAAGCTTATGGATTAAGTTTTAAAGAATCAATTTATGGTTTCTCATCAGTTACTTATGATTTATTTGAAGTTCCTTAGTTGATTTCAAAAGCCCATGCATTAAAGATGAATTCTAGCATGATTCCATTAAATTGCATATTTTCAAGTAAAAAATGGCATGTTTAGATACCATGACCTTATGTATTTATGAACTTGCATGCCTAATTCTTCAAGCTGAATTTAGAAAGAAAAGTATGTTTTGAATTATGGCTATGCCAAGTTTTAAGACTTATGATATGTTAATTGCGTGACATTAGATATGTCCTTATGCTTTTCAAACAGATTTGGCATTAGATATGTCACAAGTATAAATTGAGCTAGATGTATGCTTTTTGGGAGTAGTATTTAGCACTGAGCGACATGGGTTCTAGATAATACAAGTCCAAAACTATGTTTCCACCGTAGGTTGCCTTCTGTGGCTTATGACAGGATCCTGATAGATATGGTTCTAACCTTGGCCGGTTAGGACAACCTCTTTTTGTATGGGTGTATGAAACTGGAATCTATGTAGCTCATCATGGTTTATGTCGGTTAAGAAAAACTCCCGTATGAATGTTTTTAAGTCTTATGCTATGTTATCTCTTATCTTATGCTTAAATTATGATATTTCTTAAGATTTCTCTTACTATGCACAGATTAAGTTTTAGCTATTTTTTAAGTATGTTTTACTACATTTATGCATAACTCACATACTCGGTATATCCTATAGTACTGATGCATATTCTCGCGCTACATCCTTTGATGATGCAGATACAAGTTCCTACCCTCAGACTTGTGGCGAGACATCGCCGAAGATCCAGCTTCTGTTGGTGAGTCCTCATTATTCGAGGGCTAGTGTTAGACTTATTTATATTATGTTCTTCTTACAAATTTTTGAGTTAGCTAGGGTTTTATCCTAGCAACTCTTATTGTCAGTTTATATGTTTTAGACATAGCTAGACTTGTATTCAGTATTTTTGGATTTTGTATTCTTAGACCTTTATCTTATATAGACGTAGTTTCCTATCTCTACTAGTTATGCTTCCGCTATATTTCTTTGTGTATTCCTAAGTTATGCTATAACCAAGGGTTAACTTGGGGAACTTATGGTTTCGGGTCTCATGTTACATCTAGAGAGTAGCCTCGTGATGTGACAAACTAGGTATCAGAGCCTTAGGTTCAAGAGTCCTAGGTTGTCTAAAAGCCGCATCGAGTAGAGTCTCTTTCGTGTGTGTGAAGCGTGCCACACTTATAAGAGAGAGGCTATGAGATGTCTTAGGAAAAACTTCACTTCTTTCTTGATCAACATCGTGCGATGGAGTTTAACTCTATTATTTCTCTAATCCATTCTTTATGCATTTTCGATTATGCATCCTCTCCATGCCATGCTTCGCCGAGCCGCCCAAAATGCTAATCATACAATTCCATACAATTGCCTCGTACTCATAGGCAACATGATTCTATTTGGGTGATTGTCGACAGGATGACTAAATCAGCCCACTTCTTGGCTGTCAAGACTACAGATTTAGCAGAGGATTATGCCAGACACTACATTTATGAGATAGTCAAGTTGCATGGTGTTCCACTGTCTATCATTTCAGATAGGGGTACTCAGTTTACATCCCTGTTTTGGAGATCATTTCAGAGAGGTCTTGGTACTCAGGTGAAGCTTAGCATAACTTTTCACCCACAGACGGATGACCAAGCAAAACATACTATTCAGACTTTAGAGGATATGTTGAGAGCTTGTGTGATTGATTTCAAAGGTAATTGGGATGATCACTTACCTCTTATCGAGTTTGCCTACAACAACAGTTTTTATTCTAGCATCTAGATGGCTCCTTATTAGGCACTTTATGGGCGGAGGTGTAGATCTCCTATTGGTTGGTTTGAGGTAGGTGAGGCAACTTTAATTGGTCCAGATTCAGTTCATGAGACTATGGAGAAGGTTTAGATCATTAGGGAGAGGTTGAAGACCGCTCAGAGTCGACAAAAATCATATGCAGATGTGAGAAGAAGAGAGTTGGAGTTTGAGGTTGATGATTGAGTATTTCTGAAGGTGTCACCTATGAAGGGTGTGATGAGATTTGGTAAGAAAGGGAAACTTAGTCCCCACTATGTAGGTCCTTATCAGATTCTGAGGATAGTTGGTAGTGTGGCGTATGAGTTGGACTTGCCAACAGATTTAGAAGCGAGTCATCCGATTTTTCATGTTTCTTTGTTGAAAAAGTGTGTTGGTGATTCGACCTTGATTGTCCCTTTGAAGTATGTGAGTGTGAAGGATAGCCTTACTTATGAGAAAGTTCTCGTGGAGATTCTTGATCGTCAGATTCAGAGGTTGAGAAATAAGGAATTCGCTTCGGTGAAGGTCCTTTGGAGAAGTCAGCTAGTTGAGGGAGCTACTTGGGAAGAAGAAGCAACCATGAAAGCCAAGTACCCCTCATCTTTTCCCTTCTGATTCAGTTTTAGCTTGAGGTAATAGTTTCCTCCTTAGAATGTCCCTCCGATTCTATTCCATCAGGTTCTATCATGATCCTAGCATGCATTCATGTTTTCCGAAGTTAGTTCAATCATGTTTTAAGTTAAAAAGCTCAGTTTTCATGCTTATCCTTGAGTTTTATGTTTTGTTGGTTGGTTGGGCTATTTCCTCTCTAGTTTTTCTTGCTTAATCTTCATTCTAGGACGAATGATCCCAAGGGGGAGATATTGTAACACCCCAAAATTTGAATCAACTTTCTAACTTAGAATCTCTGAATTTTCTTAGCTTGTCAGGAATTACGAGTCCAAACCATGGACCGTGGTTGGAACCACGAGTTGTGTAATGAACTTATGGTTTAATTCTGAAAGATCAGCCTCTAGTATGACAACCACGAATTGATTCTATGGACCATAGTTCAGTCTACGGACCATACTGTTCACTCGTGAAATCAAACCTTAGGGCTGCATGTTTCCCCAGGAACCACGAGTGGCTTCTACAGACCGTAGTTTGAACTAAAGACCATCTTGTTGACTCGTGGAACTTGATCTGTAGTTGATCATTTGGGCCAGGAACCACGAGTGGATACCACGAGTCGTGATTTGGTCTACGGCTCGTGCATTGCACCTGTGATCCCTGAAATCGAGTTTTTAATAGCTTTCTCTAAATTAATTCCTAGGGGTATTTTTTTAACTACCCACCCTTTTAACATTTAAGTAAGGTCATTTTGACTACTTTTAGTAGGGTTTATACTCCTACTAGGCTAAGTCTTTCATTACTCCTCATTCATCTCCAAAAGAGGAAAGAACTTCATCAACTCCAAGTCTCAAGTTCCAAGTTCAAGTCTCCATTTCTTTTCATCTTAGATCAATCTAGCTTCAATAAAGTATGTGGGTATTCAATATGGAATTCCTTTCACCCTTATGCCCAAAACCCCATGTTTTACTTTGGTTTATGAAATTGTGAAATTAGCGTTCTTACTCAAATTGGGAAAAACTTATGGGTTCAGTTTAAAAGCATCAATTCATGGTTTCTCATCACTTATCTATGATTTATTTGAAGTTCCTTAGTTGATTTAAAAAGCCCATGCATTAAAGATGAATTCTAGCATGATTCTATTGAATTGCATGTTTTCAAGTGAAAATTAGTATGTTTAGATAACATGAACTTATGTATTTATGAACTTGCATACCTAATTCTTCAAGCAATGAATTTAGAAAGAAAAGTAATGTTTGAATTATGGCTATGCCAAGTTTTATGACTTATGATATATGAATTGCATGACATTTGATATGTCCTTATGCTTTTCAAACAAATTTGGCATTAGATATGTCACAAGTATAAATTGAGCTATATGTATGCTTTGGGGGTAGTATTTAGCACCGAGCAATGTGGGTTCTAGATAACCCAAGTCTAAAACTACTTTGCCACTGTAGGTTGCCCTCTATGACTTATGACAGGATCCTGATAGATATGGTTCTAACCTTGGCCGGTTAGGACAACCTCTTTTTGTATGGGTGTATGAAACTGGAATCTATGTAGCTCATCATGGTTTATGTCGGTTAAGAAAAACTCCCGAATGAATGTTTTTAAGTCTTATGCTATGTTATGTCTTATCTTATGCTTAAATTATGATATTTCTTATGATTTCTCTTACTATGCACAAATTCAGTTTTAGCTGTGTTTTAAGTATGTTTTACTATATTTATGCATAACTGGCATACTTGATACATCCTATAGTACTGATGCATATTCTCGCACTATATCTTTTGCTAATGCAGATATAGGTTCCTACACTCAGACTCGTGGCTAGACATCGCCGGAGATCCAACTTCTGTTGGTGAGTCCTCATTATTCGAGGGCTAGTGCTAGACTTATGTCTATTATGTTCTTCTTTCTAATTTTTGAGCTAGCTAGGGTCTTGTCCTAGCAACTCTTATTGTCAGTTTAGAGGCTTCAGACATAGCTAGACTTGTATTCAATATTTTTGAATTTGGTATTCTTAGACCTTTATCTTATATTGACATGGTTGCCTATCTCTACTAGTTATGCTTCCGCTATATTTCTTCGTGTATGCCTAAGTTATGCTTTGACAAAGGATTAACTTGGAGCACTTGTAGTTTCGGGTCCCGTGTTACATCTAGGGGGGTAGCCTCGGGGCGTGACAATATTTTTGGCTTTTACTCTTCCATCTTTTGTATATATTGTTGTACTGACACCTATCCCGTAGGTATGGATCCAAAGATTCCCCCCCCCCCAGTCGGGGAGGTAAAAGTCAGAGACCTGCAAATCGGGGGAGAGATATTCAAACTCGATTGTAGGATGAACCAACTAATTCCGATAGAGAAAAAGCTCAAGTTGACTGACCCCAAACTAAAGTTCTACAATGGAATAATATCACTCTTCATGAAAACAATGTATTTCTTAAATTTTTTTAAAATTCAATTATATAGTATAAAGATTGTGTTGTGATGAGAAGACATAAACACAAGAAGCAAAATATGAAAAAAAATATGTATTTCAGGACTCCACTCAGACTCCAACAGCTCTTTAATGTCCATCCGATACAAAAACATCTCTTCCTCAATCATAATGTTCTTAACATTAGAGGATTTATGAAAAATAGGAAAACTCTTCTAAAGCCTGACAGAACACCTCAGAAAGAGTACCACCCATCCCTGAAAGTCACATAAGCAGTGTAAAAGTTATAAAAATGGTCAAAATGGTAAAAATATATGAAAATGAAAAAATAACCACCAGGTTCACTACACTTTTACTTCCTTTCATACTAATCTTTATTAAAAATTATATAAAGGATTGGATTACCTATCAGTTAGATTGAGATAGGTGTCATCATATTCTTAAATTTTAAATTGTGATATAATTTTGAAAAACTTTTTTTTATTATTTGTTCGCATCATTTTCTCTCTAAATAGTGTGAGTATTAAATAAGTTTATTTATTTCACTAAATTTTAGCTTCAAAATATGTACTATCGATATCAAGAGTCATGATACCCCTTTTAAGAGGATTTTGTATCTTTATTGTATGATAAAAAAATAAACTAAATAGCTACGATAAAATTAATGTTAATGCATTAGAGTACAAAAAGATCATAAATGTCAAACTAAATAGCTACGATAAAATTAATGTTAATGCATTAGAGTACAAAAAGATCATAAATGTCAGGAAGATTCTTCCTTTAAGGAATTTGAAATAAAAAATTCTTGATTCTAAGTTGAAAAATGTTGCACAAACAGAAAAAAGAAATTAGTTAATATGCAATCTATTGAGAAGGATCATTTAAGAACATATATACTGGCTAATGCAATCCTAAAAATGGAAGGTTGATTTGATGGTTAAACAAAAAGATTATCTATAACTCCGTGCTACACATATTAATATAATTACCTACAATTAATTTTAACTAAAATATTAATTCGTCCTCCCTTTAATAGAATTTGACTTAAAGATTTTTGACGTGTTGTTAAGTAGTCTAAGAGTTGAATCATTATCACTTGAATCATGCCTTCACAAATATTATAAGTTATTTTTTCATGACTTTTGTAGTCGATCTTCACTTCAATCGTGTATGCAATCTTCTAACAATGTGCAACTAGCGATTTTATCCTAAAATTATTTAAGCCTAGTCACCAAGATCCATGTTGACATATCTATAACATTTTAAATAATCATTCTTATCCTAAAAGATATCTAATTATTTCAAATTTGGCATTCCAATTAATAAATTTATACTACTTTTCTTAAAAGATATGTATTTCTTCTAAATTTGGCATGTCACTTAAGAAATGAACATTCATATTTTACAATAAAAGCCAAATGGTCTATCTACCTTAACTACTTTCAAGCAAAACATATTTTACATAGTATATTCTGTCTCAAACAAGGTTTGTACTTATTAGCTTAATATTCACATATTTAAATTATGAATCTTTCACTTTATGTATGAATAGTTTTCATGAGATTATCTACTATTATCAATTTTCTATGTTTAATTTTTTGTTTGAAGTGTAGAAAAATGAATACTTTGATCAACAACAACAAGCTGCACAAGAATAAAGTGATATTCATAATGGGAGAAACAGGCACATGAAAATCTCGTCTCTCTATTGACCTTGCTACCAATTTTCAAGGAGAAATAATCAACTCTGACAAAATGCAAGTCTATAAGGGACTTGACATTGTCACCAACAAGATTACAGATACTGAAAAACAAGGTGTGATACATCATTTTCTAGGTAAGAATTTATTCTTGCTCAGTATTTATACTAAAGTTACCTGGATAATTAAAAGTAAAAATTATAAATTAGAGTGAAAAGGGCATATTAATATTTAAAATATAATTATTTTAATAGTAGTGGTGCGTGTAAAAAATTAATTATACTTCTTATAAATAAAAGTAGAAAATGAATATTGCTTTAAATTTTTTTTATTAATCGTGGTGTCTGGAGGTAAGCTTGCACGCACACAACTAATTCTACGGGAGGTATTTTATACAACCCACCAATATGAGTACAAATATTTATTTCTACCAAAGCTTGAATATATAAAAAGAATTATTTACTATTTTTGTCTCCACTGTATATTTAAACCTAAGATCTCATGGTTCTTGACCTACTTTGATGACTAAGTCTAACCCTTGAGTGCGATAATTATTGATATTATTTGACCATATTTATAAACGTGTTCATGAAAAATAAATATTATAGTGATTAATATAGAATCATGTAAATATTAATTGACCTATAATATTTTTTCACATTTGCTAAGGTGAAATTGAGCCAGATTCTAACTTCACTGTTGATTAATTTTGTTCGCAAGTCATTGTCTGCATAGAAAAAAAGTTGAAGTCTGAATATGTTCCAATCATTGTTGGAGGGTCAAATTCATACATTGAAAAACTTGTGGAAGACCCTCAATTTATGTTCAAATCTAAGTACGCCGGTTGCTTCATTTGGGTAGATGTTTCCTTACAAGAATTGCACTTTTTTTTTCGCATAAGAGTTGATCGTATGGTCCATGCCGGTCAGTTTTTATTATTTTATATATCCATCTAGTCTTGCGCAAATAAAAGATAATAATCTAACATTTTATTTTTTATTGTAATTTATTTATAATTTTTAATTTTAAGATCTATGTTAAAATAAATTAATTGATTCTTAAATTTATGTTGCATGCAGGTCTAGTAGATGAAGTGCGATGAGTATTTGTTCAAGATGCTGATTACTCCAAGGTATTCAACGGTCCATTGGAGTTTCTGAAATGGACAAGTACTTGAGAGAAGAAAAAGAATTAGATGAAAATAATGAATCAAAGAAGAAGATGCTTCTTCAATATTCCATTGAAGAAATCAAGGTTAATACTTGAATATTAATCGGTAACCAACTTAAGAAGATTAAGAGATGAGAAAATGTGGCCTTTGCATCAAATTGATGCTACTACGGTTTTCAAAAAAAAATGGTAAAGAAGGAACTGACGAAGAATGGAAGAATGTTGTGTTAAAACCATGTCTAGAAATTGTGGAAAAATTTCTGAATAATGATGATCACAAGATCAATATAGATGATGCATGAAGTAATACTTATAGGACGATGGTTTCATTCAAGCTATTGCAATTTGTAATTGTTTAAAAGTTCATGTATAATTCAATTATTTCATTAAAAGTAAGTTTTTTCTATTTGAGATCACGAATAGTGAGAGTCAATCTTTGAACCTTTACTATTGAACTATTATTGATCTGTGTCAAGACTTCAACTAGCATAATAAAAAGGTTCAACTGAACAACCCATAAAACTCGCTTATGTTATGATTTTTCACTTGAATTTTACACATTATCATTCATTCTTCTATTTATTTTTAGCACCCTTCATATTATTTTCTTCCTTCTTTTTTTGCTCTAAATAGTGAAAGCCTTAAATAAGTTTATTAATTTTGCATAAGTTTTAGCTTTAAAATATGCAGTATAGATTTTTAGAAGAATTCTTTATCTTTATTGTATAATACAAAAATATAAAATATGTAAGCTAAAAGTAATGTCAAGGTGTTATAGTGCAAAATGATCATAAATGTTGAGAAAAATTTGTCACGATCAGAAACTCAGGCCATAATGGAACCTACTATAACCCATCAGTAGGTAAGCCAAATCAATAGCCTATAAATAAAAGCAATGTGCTAATAAGAGAAAGAGATAAGAATGGGATAACAAAACTACATAAAGGGGCTCATAGAGGGAACAAGATGAACATACATAAATATATAGGTAGGGAAAAGATAAAATATATTAAACATCCCTCAAGACCTGATATCAGTCAGCATAAGAGCTACTAAAATATAAGGAGTACTAGATAGGTACAATATATGTGCAGGACAGTCTCCAAAAATCAAAAATAGGACTAGTCAAAAATAGAAGAAGATGAATCAACTCCGATCTCCAAGAGCTCATCCTAAATCTCTGATCAGCCGCTCCACACGAGGGTGGTGTTAATTGAAATAACTCGTACTAGGGTCTATATCAGTAAAGAGATGCAGAAGTGTAGTATGAGTACCAAAACATGCGATACCTAGTAGGCATCATAGGCCGACTGAGCTAAAATAAGATAAAAGTATAGTAAGGTGCGAATATACACTAAAGATAAGAAAAGAAGGGTCAAAAAGAGAGTAACAGGTATGAGCTAGACAAGTAAGCGAAGTATAAGAAAAAAACTTAGGAAGCATAAAATAATAATCTAATTACAAATCGAACCCCCATTGTCACGACCCGATTTCTCATGTCATGAGGGCACCTACAACCCCCAGTAGGTGAACCAATCCCCGTAGCCCAGAATGGTTAGTAATGGGCTACTACCTAACTAATATACATAATAAGCAGAAATAAATGGAAGCAGATATAAAGATAAAGACAACGTGGAAGCAAATAACCTGAATATATACATACATAAAGAAATTACACTAACTCCAAGACTTGGTATCAATCGTACATGATCTTCTAATAGAATACAAGTGCTAGAAGTAACAAATTAGAAAATACGGCTGTCTCTGAATAAATAATGAGTAACAACACAAAAGATGAGATGTGGTCAAGCCCCAGTCATCAGGCGCTCACCCTAGTCTCGAATATCCACAGGCTGCACGAGTCTCTACGCGGTCAATGGCGAAAGCCACTAATATCTGTACCAAAAAGATGCAGAAGTATAGTATGAGCACCAATATTTAAGCAATGGATACCTAGTAGGCATCATCGGCCGACTGAGCGTATATAAAATACAAAAACAGTAAGTAGCAGATAGCAATGAATCAGTCACCGAAGAAATAGAGAAAGCACATGGAAACTAGCACGAAGAATAGTCAACCAAGAGTTATAAACATACAATGCTAGCACAGAAGATATACATAACACGAAAACACAGGTGAAATAAAGAAGAACGCACCTAAAATCCTTGCAACAACAGTATACATAAAGAGAGAGTTTAGAAATATGGCGGTTTACCGGTAACCTCAAGTAAAAAGGGAAAGAAGGGAAGCAAGCCAACATATTCAATCTAGAAGCAATATACGAACAAAATCATGCTAAAACCCAACTACAAGATAAGCATAGACAGAAAACAGTCTCTCAGGTGCAACCCTAGGATGGAATAACTAAGCCACTAAGAACCAAATCCATGATAAAGAATAACATCCGATAACCCACAATCGCTCAGAAGGCCACATAGACAGTGCCACAATAATATAAGACCCACTAGCCCTTCAATAATCACAGTCTGAATAAACCAGGGCCTTACTAGGCTAGAAACCACTAATCCATAAATAACCAAAGGCCATAACAAGCTCTACAGTATGAAAGGAGTAATATAATATACCTACAGTCCCAATGGCCACCCATACTACCGAGGAATAAAATCAAGTGAAAACAAATCCTCCAGTCGCCCATACAACCAGAGCGTACACTAAGCACACAACAAACAAGAGTGGAATCCAAATGAAATATGCATAATGATGATGATGTGATGGAACCAGTTGTCATAGTAACCCCTGTATGAACCTCCCCCGGCACCCGTAGTCCCAGTAGAAGGACCTATGGTAGGACGTACCTATTGTACCTCTACTACACCGTACACTCCTCCTCCGACACATGCAGCCTATAGCTCCTGATCATAGATCGACAGGGCCCATGGAGGTCCTTGACCACATAGAGTAATGAATGCAAAATCTCAAGAATCAGTACCTCATAGTATATGCCTGGGATCAAACCGGGTCTAAAATAGTAGTAGTGATCTCAAAACCCCATCAAAAGGGTGCCCAAAGTGTATCCCAGTTTAAACCAGTACTCAAGTTTCAAAATCCCCTAAACAAGGTGCTCGACACTTGTTTGGGTCTAAATCCATAGAAAATCATGTCTAGTGCTACAACCTAGTCGAGCCTAGTATTAGTAGGAAAACCAATGGCAAAATCATCAAAATCTCCTCTTTACTCCAAGAGGTTTCATAAAAGTTAGTACCAAAATCCTCTCATAATTATTTTACCAAAAATGGGCCCCTAGAGCCATGCAAAGTTTAGAAAATCGTATGTAGTAGGACCAAAGCCAAAATAATAGAAAAACATGCAAAAAAATCCCTTGCATAAATGATATGCTCGCAAATAATAGCTTAGTCCAAAATGGCTCACAAACATTCCTATCGGCCCTGCACAGGCACAAGAAGCTCTACAACACAGATAACCAGCCTAAAGTAAGCTCATAATATCTGGAACTCGCGGACATTCCCAAATATCCCACTGTCTAAAGTCTAGAGGAATAAACAAAGGCCACACAGAGACACAAGGGTAATATAGCAATTCTACACGAATACTACAATCAACATGTTAAATAAGCAGACAGAAAAGGCAGACAAGGTCTGAGGGTACCAACCTAGAAAACCAACCCAAGGAATCTAATTAATGCACTTATAGGCTATATACACAGAGTCTAGGTAGGGAAAACTATAACCTACCTGTCTTTCGATGACTAGCTGCGGAAATGACGTTGTCCAAGATTAAACTGCTCCAAGAAGCTTCAATTCGTGTAACCACTATCAACACAATAATTTATGCGTCCAAATAAGACCAACGATACCCATAATGCTATAAATATGACTGGATAAAAATTTGGGTCACCGACAAGCCCGTGGGCCCCGCAACCTAAAGTTGGAAATGAAAAAAACCCACATGTTCTCCAAATTCTCGAGAGAACATTCTCAAAATTTGAGAAGAAATGGACCATATAAAGGGCTCAAAATAGCCCAAGAATCAAGAATTCAAGAAGGGAATTAAATGAATAAAATTGGAAATTCACGAAAACTTACCCGATTTAGAAGTCAATAAACGTGCAACATCGTCAAAATATTACCCTCCAATCTGTTGGGATGAACAATGGGTTAAAATGGTGATTTTATGATCTTTGGCAATGGAGAAACCGAGATTAGGATTTAGAAGAATTGAGGGAGAAAGAGAGAATGAACAGCTTAAAAGCTTCCAGCCTAGGCGCAAAAGCGGCCCATGGAGTGCAGGCGTGCAGACGCCACAACGCTGGCACAGGTGCCACGACGCTGGCACAATAAGATGGGCGGCACGCAAGGGCACTAGCCTGGGCACAGGCACGCAGACGCTAAGGTGCTGGCACTGTCCACTAAGGCGGGCTAGAACGCAGGCGCACGCATGAATGTACGTCCCAGGCAATTCCCTGGCTCCACACACCAGCAACAAACAACAGCAACAACATGCCAAGTCAAGATTAACAAATGGTGGGCCCCCGAGAACGCATCTGAGGTCCCCCGAACAAAAATGACCTGAGCTATTCAACTAGAAATGGCATTTTGGATCTAATGGAATTGACAAAAATCTCATCGGAGGTCGATTTAACAAAAAGTAGGCCCCGCACCCAAAATCAACCTTTAGGCCAACAATTCCCAAAATGGAACTGAAGGGCCAAAATCAAGTCCAGAAGCCTCGAGACCCAAACCAATGGTTCCTTTAGCCTAAACTCGACATTCCAGAGCTAACAACACTGACAAAACTTCCATTCGAGACCGTCTTCTACAAATTTTGACCAAATTCAACCAAACAAGCCCAATTGGCCTAAAAACATAGAACGAGAGAGAATTCCAAGATGAATAGCTCTCAGATATAGACCAAAGGTCTACGTAGACAAAAGTCCATGCTATGGAGATAACGGAACTATCAAAATTCGATTTCAAGCACGATTACGAAGAATGTTGACTGAAGTCAACAATTTCCAAAGTGAAAGCTCTAAAACAAGGAAAGGACCATAATGACCAAACAAATGGCCCGAGCACTGAACTACCGATCCCAGCAAGCTATAAATGACTTGGGAACGCTACAGGCAAGATCTTACAATGCAAGGAAGTCAAAAATGCATAAATTACCAAAAGGGTCATTACACCCATAAGCTCGAAAGGTACAATCAATAATAAATAAACCCATATGTCCCCTACATGCACAGAGGATGCAAACAACAAGTAATACTAATTACAACCCAAACATAATAGTAAATAAATGTGGAATAATTCCATGGTATGTCATATGAGATGAGTGAAGTAATAATGCATGTCGGACTCGAACTGAACTTCCATATATAATCAGTGATAATGTATGCTCGAACTCAAACCAGGGATCAATAAATAAATATGCATGCTTGGGCTTGAATCAGGCCTAATAAGTAAATATGCATCTGGACTCGAACCGTGGCTTAATAAGTAAATATGTATGTACAAACTCAAACTGGGACTTGATAAGTAAATATGCATTATGTCAGCACAGTTAGCTCCAAAATGTTGACTTTAGGCTAGAGGGACCTTTGGTTTGGGTCCCAAGGCTTTCAGACTCATTTTGGGCCATTGGGTTCAATTTTGGAAGAATTGCCTTAAGGTTGGTTTTGGACCTGGGACCCACTTTTTAATTAAATCAACCTCCATTGGGAATTTCAATAATTCTATTGGGTCTGGAATGCCATTTTTGGTTGAGTAGCATAGTTTATTTGTGTGCTAAGGACCCCGGTTGAATCCGGAGGGTCCATCCGAGCATCTGAACTTAGTTGAGTTTTTGCTGAGTTTTGCTAGTTCTGGTGTGTCTGCATTTGCGGCCCTTGTGTTTCATTTGCGGTTGGGCACCATATTTGTGGACCCTGCATTTTTATAGTTTCCTCCATTTTTGTGGAGGTCCATTTGGTTGGGGGTTTCCGCTTTTGTAGATATCTATCACTTTTGCGACGACCACAATTGAAGAGATTTTTCCACATTTGCAAAGGCATGAATGAATAGTGACCTCTGCATTTACTATGAACAGCTTCGCTTTTGCAGAGATCGCTAGTAGTTTATAATTCTAACCTTCTTCTTCATTTTTCATTCTTTAAAAAAACTCCAAAATCATTTTTCCTCCATTGTTCTTGAGCTCAAGATCCATTTCTTGGTGTGGGATGATTCCAAGTGTTAGGGTGACTATTTACTTGCCTGTGATCATTTTTACATCATAAATTGTAAGTTCTAATCCTTTAAATTCCGTAATTGCATCCATTGATTCTTAATTTTGCTCTTGATGTTCAAGAGTTATGTTGAGCCCCTCCCTTGTCTGTTCCCGCTCAATTTTCACGCATGCACTACTGGTGATGTTGGGGACCTTGTGGTAACCTTTATTTAGGGTTTCAGGTTGTGGGGCCCATGTGTTCACTTTTTACACAGATTTTGACCTGGCTAAATTATTAGAAATATGGTAACGTTAGCTTTGTTTTAACGCATAGATTTCATTCTGGATAGTGTGTTAGCTATTTGGAGAAGTTCAGGATAGAGCTTTGTCTTCCCAGCAACTATTCATCGGATACCAGATAGGTTACAATTTTCCTACCATAAGCTTTACATATATAGGCTATAATTGTACAATTTAGCATCTTTGGATTGAGTTTACTAGGTTGGCACCCCAGACCTTGTCTGCTTTCTTCCTATCTGTTCTTATTTTTTATGTTCGTTTTAGTATTTGATCTTACTTGTAGTATCACCCCTTGTGGCCCCATGTGGCCTTGTGTTTGCCTTTGGACCATAGATGGTGGAAAATTTGGGACATGTCCATGAGTTCCGGATGTCGATTTACTACTATGAGCTGGTTATATGTGTTGTAGAGTGGATTGAGCCTTTGCAGGGCTGGTAGGTTGATTGTGAGCCATTGGGCTATTGATTCTACTCGAGCATATCATATTTTTCATGAAAAAAAGGTTTTCTGCATTGATTTTTCTACTACTATAGTTGCGGGCCCAATTATCACCGGTTTCCTAACTTTGCATGGCCCTAAGGGCTCATTTTAAGTATAAATGGTTATAAAAGGATTTTGGAACTTATTTTTATGGATATTCTTGGAGTAAAAGGGATTTTTAAATAATTTTCTCACTGATTCTAGACTCGAATAGGCTGCATTACTAAATATAATTTACTATTGATTTTTGACACTATACTAGGATCAGCTGGGCTGGAGCGCTAGACTTGACTTTTTCCACTGATTTTAGACCTTAATAGATTCTGGGCATGATTTTTGAGATTTGAGAGTTGTATATGGTCACAGAGACCACCATGGACCTTGCCGATTCGGACTGGAGGCTACATGCCGAGAGTGTCAGAGGAGGGAAATACGGGGGAAGCCTTCTATGAGTCCTACCTGCTGGGCCTATGGGTGCCGGAGGAGGTGCCTATGGTATCAAATTCCAGACATTACATGTTTGTTAACCTTATATCAACCAATCCATGGAGATTTCTAAATACCGGTACATTGCACAATAATGACAGATATTAATACAATCACAACCATAATGATAACAACAACAAAACTTATAAAAATCATAAGCTTTCATTTAAATTCATTGCATGTGATTAACACTTAGGATCATCCCACCCATTCTAGGGCTTTCCCACTATAAATTCACCTAAAAACTACCAATTTCATGGTTACATTAGTGAATTATAGTCATACAAGAGTAAATAATCAATATTTAACTAAAATCCAAAGGTTTTACACCCAATATACCCCCTTGCACCAGAAATTACAGCTAGGTCAAGTTGAACCCTCCCATGATCCATAAATTAGTGATTTTCAGGTCAAGGAATCAAAAAACTAGTTAATAGAGATAAATAACTTACCTTTACAAAGAATTTTGGTAGAAAATAGATGAAAATAGCCCCAAATAACCTAAGTCCTCCCCAAAACATGTTTAGAAATAATAAATATTTTTTGGGAAAATTTATGCATAAACACTGATTTACCTCGCTATAGCAGTATCACTGTAGCCGAAATCCACCCGCTATAGTGGGATTGATCGCCTTTGACTCCTGCTATTTTGGTATCCCCATAGCAGCCTGCCAACCGCTATAACAAGTGTGGCATGGCAAAAACTTGAGATTGCTCCTAGTTTTCCTTTTTTTGCAATGCACCCTCAAACCATGGCATTCCGGACTAACCCCTCCACGTCAAGTTTGATATTGGGAGATTTACTTACTCGAATTCACTTCTAAAAATTCTTAGTTAACATAAAGTCAAGTTAAAGTTTATTAACTTTTACCCAATCCATTCTCGGATTGCCCTAGACCATACCTCACCTGAATTTTATTCAAGGCTAGCCTAGTCTAAAAATTTTAACTTCCAATTTCGGAGAAAAACTAACCTAAATTTTGCACGATTGACTCACCCGTAACGATGAAAAGAGTCATTAAAAAATAACATATTTTAGCTCAGACAATGTGTGTAAAGCAAGCGTGATCACTAATGATGAAGATCTATTTTACCCAGTCGGATTTTTAAACAACCTAAGATTTTTGAGCATCCCTAATCACGACATAGACTTAAAAGTAAGCATTCCAGTTATGCTTATACGAAATCTAAACCAAAGTGAAGGCCTATACAATGGAATAAGGTTGATTGTCACACATCTTGGTAACTGGTCTATCAGTGAAAATATCATATTTGAAAAGTACATTGGCTCAAGAGTAATAATACCAAGAATTATTATGTCTCCCAATGATTCAAAGTGGTCATTCAAGTTTAAGAGATGACAACTTTCTTTAGTACTACATTTCACCATAACAATAATATATTTCAAGGACAGTCTCTTAATAATGTTGTATTGTATCTTCCTAAACAAGTATTCACCCATGGATAATTATATGTAGTGGTATCCTGAGTAACAATAATAAAAGAATTGACTATACTAAATATTAACGACAACATATAAGACCCTATGTACATTAAAAATATTATTTACAAAGAAGTATTCCAAAATATATGTTCGCAGGTAGAAACAGTCATGAGGTATTTCTTCCTTCCGCCCAATAGTATTATTTTATCGTACCAATCATCAATTGATTATGCTCATCTAGCAGGTATACACTTATAAAATGATGGTCTAGATGAAGTAGTAAAAGATTTCCAAAATACTATACAACTAATGGATTTGAGATAAGCTCGGATTAACACGATTTCATTCGATGTTATATTCTAATTATTTTGTTTAAAAGATTTATCTGTAGTGCACTAATACATTTGACATTCATGAATAATAGCGCCCCTTTGGTTTAAGTACAAGGCTGGTCAAAGTGATATAAGATGGAATCCATGCTTGTTTTATCTAATGTGTCATTTAACGAGCTATTCTAGAAAATCCAAAGAACAAACCAGTGGAACACTTCATATATGCTAATATTACTTATGAAGAGTCCTTTTAAAGCAAAATTTTCATATGCATGATTAATCTATTGGCAAGTAAATATTGTGCAGTTTTGAGTTGAGACTTTATCATTATTCTCGATGCTCTTTGTCACGACTCAATTTCTCAAGTTATGGTGGCGCCTACAACCTCCCAGTAGGTGAACCAATCCCGCAGCCAGGAACAATTAGTAATGGGCTACTACCTAATCAATATGCACAATAAGCATAAATATGTGGAAGCAGAATATAAAGATAAGGACAAAGCAGAAGCAATAACCAGGATATATACATAAGGAAACTACACCAACCCCAAGACTTTGTATCGATAGTACAAAAGCTTCTAATAAAATACAAGTGCTAGAAGTAACAAAATAGACTAGTACAACTATCTCTGAATACATAAAGAGTAACAATACAAAAGATGAGATGCGGCCAAGCCCCAGTCATCAGGCGCTCACCCTAGTCTCGAATATCCAGAAGCTGGACGAGTCTCCATGCGATCCACGGTGAAATCTCAACTAATGTCTGCACCAAAAAGATGCAGAAGTGTAGTATGAGCACCAATTGCTAAGAAACGGGTACCCAGTAGGCATCATCGCCCGACTGAGAGTATATAATATATAAAAACAATAATAAGAAGAATTCAAAGGAAGCAGTCACATAAACAAAGAGGAAGCACACATAAACTAACATGGATAGCAAACTAAGGAAATACAACATGCCATGTCAGTCACATAAGATATACATACACAAAAACACAGGTGAAAGAAAGAAGAACATACCTGGGATCCTCGCAACAACAGTATATATAAGGGGAGAGTTTAAAGAAAAGGGCAGTGTACCGGTAACCTCAAGTAAAAGAGAAGGAAAGAAAGCAATTTAACATACTCAAGATGGGATCAACATACTTTAAGGAAATCATAATGCAAATCCAACTTCAAGATAAGTATAGACAAATATCAACCTCACAAGTACAACCCTAGGGTAGAATAACTAAACCACAATAACCGAGAGCTACTACTCAAAGTCATGATAACGAATAGAACCAGAAACCCACAATAGCTCAGAAGACCCCACAATAGTTCCTCAATGATACATAACTCACTAGCCCCTTAATAATCAATGTCAAACAACCAAAGCATCAATAGGCTAGGAACCACTAATCCAACAAGAACCGAATGCCATAACAAGCTCTAAAAATGACGGGAGTAATATAATCTACCTATAGTCCCAACAACCACCCATACAACCGAGGAACGCAATAAAGTGAAATTAAATCCTCTGACTGCCCATACAACCGGAGCATACAGTGAGCATACAACAAACAAGGGTGGAATCAGAATGGAATATGCATGATGATGTATGATGAATCTGGTGTGATAATAGAACCGTATGTTACCCCCTCCGGTACCTATAAGTCCTAATAGAGGCAAAACCCATGGAAGGACACAACATGTATACCTCGACTGTGTCGTATAACCCTCAACTTGTAGCTCAGGGTCCAGGAAATACAAGGTTCATGGGGGTCTACTCGTAGACCACATACTAAAATCGTGAATCTCAATATGTTACTCAATAAATGGAACCTCGTAGCATGTGCCCACCTTTGACCCTGGTCTAAATCAGTAGTAGTAATCTCAAAAACCCGTCAGAGGATGCCCAAAATGTATTTGGGTCTAAATAAGTAATCAAGTCTCAAATACCCTTATAAATGGTACCCATAGCATATCTAGGTCTAAAATTGTAGTAAATCAAGTCTAGTACTCTGGCACAGCCGAGACTAGTATATGTGAAAACTGGTAATCAAATCATCGTAATACCCTCTTTTCTCCAAGAGGTTTCATAAAAGCCAGTTTAAAAGCCCTTTCAAAGTCATATTACCGAAAATGGGCCCTCGGGGCCATGCAAAGTTTAGAAAAACATTTATAGTTGGTCCGAAGCCAAATAAGTAGAAAAACATGAAGAAAAGTCTTTGCATTAATGATATGCTCGCAAACAATAAGTTAGCCCAACGGCCCACAAACATTCCTACCGGCCCTGCACAGGCTCAACAGCTCTACAAAAGACATAACCAGCCTAGAATAATATCTCTATGTCCAGGACTCGTGGACATTCCCAAATAACCCACCATCTATGTTCCAGAGTCAATACAAGGCTGCACAGGACCACAAAGATAATATACAATACTACACGAATACTACAATCAATGTATGAAATAAATGGACCGTAGAGATTGACAAGGTGTGGGGTACTAACCTATAACAACCCACCCAAGGATACTAATTAGTGCAGTTATAGTCTATACACGTAGATTCTAGATAGGGGAAACCATAACCTACCTGTCATCCGATGACTAGCTGCGGGAATGGCGTCGTCTAGGCTCAAACTTCTATGAGAAGCTCAAATAAGACCAATGATACCCATAATGCTATAAAGATAATCGGGTCAAAATCTGGGTTATAAATGGGCCTGTGGGCCCCATAATTCGAAACCAAAAACAAAAAACACCCATGTGTTCCTTACAATCCCGGGAGCACTTCCTCAAAAATTGAGCGGAAATAGACAACAAATGGGGCTCCTAAATAGCCCACCCATTAAGAGGAATTCAAGGATTTAAATTGGAAACTAACAAGAGGGCTTACCGAATTAAAGATGGGAAAAAGGTCACGAAGCAATGGTCAAGCTGCTCCAAGAAATTGATGGCCAAAAGAGAGAAAATGGAGCTTTGGGAGCTGATGTTAATGGTGGAAATGAGTTGGGGAAATGAAATGAAATGAAGGAGAGAAGAAAGCATTTAAAAGCTGCAGCCAATGCCCAGAGAAATGCTGCCATGGCGCTGCCTATGCGGCCTCACATACGCGGGCGGCCCATACGTACGCTTAGGCCAGGCGCTGGCAAGTCTAGGTGCTGGACCAGCGCGCATGCGGCCAGGCCACCACGAATGCGGTAGTGTGCACGCGAATGGGCATCGCCTAGGCAAAAGAAAGAAAAATAGGGTGGGTGGCATGCTTCATCACGTAGGCTATGATAGCAAGCAACTGCCAACAGCCCACCAACAAGGATTATAACTCTGATGGACCCTCGAGAACGCATTTGGGGTCCCGCAAACACAAATTACCTAAGCTATTCAACTAGAATCAGCGTTCCAGATCTTATAGAATCAATGAAAATCCCATCGAAGGTCGATTTTACAAAAATGGGCCCCGTGCCTAAAATCAACTTTTAGGCCAACTATTCCAAAAATGGAACCCAAGGGCCAAAATCATGTCCAGAAGCCTCAGGACCCGAACCAATAGTCCCTCTAGCCTAAACTCAACATTTCATAGCTAATAGTGGTGATGAAATTTCCAGTCGAGGCTGTCTTCTCCAAATGTTGACAAAAGTCAACCAAACAAGCCCAACTAGCCTGAAAACACAGAACGAAAGAAAATTCTAAGATGAAAAGCTCCCGTATCTCGACCAAAGTTCCTACTAGACCAAACTCCATGATCCAGAGCTTACAAAACTGTTGAAATTTGATTCTGAGCATGATAGCTAAGAATGTTGACCGAAGTCAATGATTTCCAAAGTCTAAAGCTCTAAAATAAGGAACGACCAAAAAGACTATTCAAATGGCTCGGGCACCAAACTACCGGTCTCGGCAAGCCATAAATGACTTGTGGCCACTACAGGCAAGATCTAACAGTTTAAGGAAAGCGAAAACGCATAAATAACCAGAAGGGTCATTACATCATCCACTACTAAAAAGACTTTCATCCCCGAAAGTCAAGAAGGAAGAAAACACTAGAGATTAAATATCATAAGATACAAAGCATGCACTACTCTCTCAGACAACCCAGGTAGCCTCCACGATCGGACGATACCCAATAGAACAGAACCAATGGAAGCAACCAAGCCTTAACTCCTTACTGGCCAAGCTAGATTCCAAACTCGAACTCAAACCTCCAAGGATCTGCCAACCCAAACTAAACCTCCAAGGGTCTGGCAACCCAAACTGAACCTCGAGAATCTCAACCGAAAAGCACCAACATGACATCAAAACTATAGAGCCAAGGTGATCAACAAACAAAACTCAAATCCTCGAAACCACAACCAAGTGCACTAAGAAAGCCATCAACCCAAAAACTCTAACTCATGAACCCGCTGATCTACAAAACCCTTTTATTCTGAACTAAATCCTTTTGTATCACAAATAGGAAGAAACTAGGATGACTTGTAAATAAAAGCATGTATAGTGTTGTTTTGAAAAAATTATGACCCCTCCTCGAATATATGAAACAAACTGAAACTCTGACTTGTTTGGATCTGAGTATGACATTATGGTTGTTAGGGTTAATGATTGTGCTTAAGTTAGAATATGGATTGACTTGGTAGTCAACTGTTAAAACCATATGCCATGAGTGTTAGAATTTTTTGATCCATGTTGCATCATGATATCTAGAATTTTCTCAGTGTGTGTGCAACGCGAAATAAGGAATGTTAAGGCTAGGAATAATTTAAGTGTTTATTTGATTAGTCTATTTTTTATTTCTCTTCTTACTTGCCTAATGCATGACCCTAGTGAGCCCCGTTGATCCTTTAACTTATTCTTTGACAACCACATCTAAAGCCTAACTCTTTTATTCTAATCAGTTTGTATTTGATCCAAAAGACTCCTAAGCACTTGTAAAGAAATTGTGGAAAGTTAGAAAAGAGTAAGAGAATGGTTTAAAATGGAAAGCTTGAGAAGAAGATTGAGCGTGCGCGAGAAATAATGTTGTCATGGAGCAATGCATGTATATAAAGAATGGTGTTAAATAAAATTTCTCTTTGTCAATGTCTTTGAACGCTTTTAAAAATAATAGGTATGAAGGAAAAAGGGAAAGAGAATAGTGATTGAATGTGGACCAGAGAAGAAAATTGTAGTGTATTAAAAGTGCTTAGGGAGGATAGCCACTATTTAAACCCAATAATTCCTACCCATCAAGTAGCCTACATTATGACCAGTTAAGTCCTACTTGATCCTAGAGTTGAAATTCCCTTTATTAGTAGAGAATCACACTCAGGGAAAGCTTATGGTTCATCTAATATTGCATGTGGATTCATTGTGAGTGTGAGTGTTTTCTCTTCTCCTTTGTCTTAAAGTCCCTTTTGTGTTCCTAAATGATAATGTGTGGGACTTTCTTTGGTTTGAAGTGAGGGTACATGGTGAATACTGATTGATTTCAGGATAAGTCTAATTTCACTCCTTACATGCATAGTCATTTATTTATAACATGATGTCATGCATGGATCCGTCAGTGTTAGTGTGAAGTTTGTGTGCACTTTGGTTTGAAAAAGGGGGGTGCGAAGTTTGACTCGACAACATGCTTTGTAGTCACTTGATAGAACTATTATAGACATCTTGGGGTTTCTAACAGTTGAACGTTGTTTGGTTTCATGTGAAGTAATGTTATTGTTTTATTTTGTTTTGATTACTTGAGGATAAGCAAAATCTCTAAGTTGGGGGTGTTGATGTGTCAAGATTTTATGGCACATTTGATTACTTTTGATGAAAAAGTTTTGTAGTTTTTAAGTATGTTTAGTGTAAATTGATGTGTTTTCATTGTGTTTCAGGAAAATTGACTAAGTACACTAGAAGAAGGAAAAAATGTTGGAATGAGGTTCATTACTTACCGTACTGAAGCATTAATGTTTGTTTCTTAGCCGTAAGAAGCTGAGGCAAAATCAAAAGTTATAACGGTCAAGATTATGAATTGTACTACATGGGTACGGACCATTGTGGTATCCGTTTTAGTAAACAAAAGTTGTGCTACTTATGAAAGTTACAACTGTGACAAGTATGAACTATTATGGCAGAGTACGATCCGTTGTGGCTTCCATACGGTATGACGTGGATTCTATTCCTAGACTAATTAAAACTTGGTTTTTATGAGACTATAAATAGCACTTTTAGAGTATTTTGTTAGACACATTCAATATTATGATACTTTGCTTTTCTCTCTAGGTTTTAAATATTATTTTGAGTGCTACTTTTCTACTGCAATTGGAGAAGAAGTTTTGATATTCCTTTGAATATGTAAGTATATTTTTGTTGAATGTTATTGTTGTTCTTACTCTAAGCATGAGTATCTAAACTCATTTATGGGATTGTGAATCCTCGTAAGGGACAATTCATAGAGTGAAAAGTATCATTATAGGATCAATTAGGTTATGGATAATTGATTAACTTTCACTATAATAGTGATTAATGGTTGCAAACGTTAGTCAAAAGCAAAAGTATCTTACTTTGTACTCAGAAGGGTTGATAAGGGTTGGAAAAAGTTAATCAACAAGAACTCAAGGCGTTAACCCCTGTTTAATTGAGACTACGTAGGAATACGATAGTTTCACTTGGCAAAGTATGATCATTATTTAATTACACTTCTGTATATTTGAAAAAAAATAGTGAAGGAAAGATCACTCATTATTTGGAAAATAATGAGTGATATAGTTTTGATTATTCTTTATCTATAACAACCAAAGAGAGACTATACCAATACTTGTAACCTCTAGACTTAGCCTATTACGTGGTGAAACAATCCCGATTTATCCAAAATCTAGTTATTTTACATATCTATATTTTGCAAACTTTAGTTATAAACAATTATTTGTACAATTGTTAAGGGATAAGAATTGACATAGAGTAAAGTAATCTAAAAGACTTTAAGTATTATATTTCATACTCTATTCGCTGTGGGATTCGATGCCAGCCTAATCGTTGAGTTACTATATTTGACAACAATTGTTTACACTTTTTAAAGGGTGTAATTTGAAATTATCAGTGATCCTCCTAGAGTACAGAAAAGAAGAAAGTTGAATCATAGGAAAAGGAAGGGATTGAGAGAACTTGATTGAGTTGTGAGTTAGGTCATGTCAGACGGTAAATATGGTGTTGCTTGAGAGGAAACCCAAGTTGTAATAAAGGTAGTTGTTATCTTTGATTTTTGGTTTTTTTTAGTGTCACTTATTTTTTTGTTTTTGTTTATGCAGATTTGGGGAAGTCTGAACCCATATTTGGAAGGTAAGGAGAATGACTGAAGTATAAGTGTGGGGTCATCTACCCCTTGATGAAAATCTTGAAAAAAACATGCTGCTAGCTAGGCCTTAAAGGGCCTCAGGGAGTATTCTTAACCCACTGTTTTTTTTTCTTTAATGCTTTAAAGACAAAGCAAGACTTCATGTGTGAGGTGGGATATCTTCCGATATTTGTTAAGGGTGAGTATGCTATATGATTTTAGAGTTGTTTTATTTGTGTTTAATGCTTACTTTAGCGAATTTGAAAAAAAAAATAAAAAAGTCTAAAAGTCCAAAATGATTTTTCTTCTGTTTTTTATTTAAGGTAGTTTTTGTTATTTTGTAGATTTTTAGTTCTTTAGTAGAGCATACTTCTCCCACCCCTTAGTTTTTCTTTTTTATTTTTTTCTGAGGGGGGCCCTTTGAATCGACTATCCTTTTTATTTTTAGAGTAGTTTATATTTTATTTTTAGGAGTTAGAGAGTCTTTAGGACAAATTGAATACTAGGTGCTCTAGTTAGGTGGTACACTTGACTGGATAATGCAAGTTGTGTTTTGAAGTCGAAAGCATGCGGTGAAAAAGTGAAAGACTACTTTTGAGACACCTAGTCTCTTTTACTTGACTCTTATGTGATTTTTAGCTGAAATTTAAATGCGTGATTGTTTGCTTGATTGAAAGTCTTGCATGGATCCTTCTTAAGTTGAATATGTGTGTTAGGTGTTTCTTGATCTATGTTTGCATATTAATGTCTAGAACTTTCCCAGCGTATTTGCAAAATGAAATGAAGAATGTTGAGTTAGGAGATGATATAGACATTTCTTTGATTAGCCTTATTTCTATCCTTTGCTTTACCTACCCACAATTAATTATCCCAGTTATGAAACTTAATCCTTTTCTTTCAATTGAACCTTTAATTTGATCCATAACTCCTAAGCGCTTTAATTAAAAAATAAGAGTTGAAAGGAGTGAGAATGAAAAGAAAGGGAAAGAGTTGAAGTCAAAACTTGTAGAAAAGACTAAGGGTGAATTTTGAAGACTCATATGTTGTTGGTGTGGAGTAGAAAAAAATAGAGAAGAATATATATATATGAAATCTGTGTTTGAGTTCTCCTTACTAATGATGTGATTCTTGCTTAAAAGGATAGGAAAACAAAGAAAGTCTATGAGTGAGAAAAGTAGAAGAAGAGGTTCGTTGATTGAGGGAGGTGCTTAATGAAGAGTGTGATATATTAAAATTCTTAGGAATAATAGTCACTATTGCTGGCCAGAATAGTTTCTACCCGTATCTTAGCCTACATTAGAAATAAGAAAGTCCTACTTGATCTTAAGTTTGGCGTTCTTATATTAGTTGAGTAGTACACTAAGGGCAAGCTTATGGTTCATCATATGTTTGCATGTGAGTTCTTTTGAGAAAGTGAGCGTAATTCTATTCTTATACGCATTCATATGATATTGTGCATATTTGTGAGTAAATATGAGTAACTCTCTTATTATGAGGGGAACATGATTGACGAAAGATAGGTGAAGTGTTTGATTTTCTTGATTGAGTAATCTATGAGTGTTTGCTACTATCGTATTGTCAGTTTTCGAGGCTAGGTGGTTTTGAAGTAGTTGATCATGAGTTCTAAATATATTGAATGAATGAATCATGTTGTAATAAGAACTTTTCATCCATTGTAGTTGTTGTAGCCTTAACTTGAGTAGTGTAGTTGTAGTAGAGTCGAAGTTATAGGGTGGAGCTTACTCGAGGACGAGCAAGATATTAAGTGTGGAGTCTTGATGTGAGGCTAGAAGTCATGATTTTGTACTATAGTTTACCTTATATTTTACTTGTTTTAATATGATTTTGAGCTTACTTTATATGAAATACGCTTTCGTAGCTTGTCTTTAGATATAAGATAAAGAACGATGAATTTTGCATGGAAATGAGAATATCAGAGTGATAATTTAGCTTTGAAGTCTAAGTAGGAGCTAAACATATTGATTCAAAATATATACAAAGGTGTTGTACCAAGAAGGGAGCTTAACGGAAGCAAAACACAAAAAAGGCAAAAACAAATACACTATGGAAAGGCCATGGGCGCGCCCTAATACAAAATGGTGCCGTCAACTAACCTAAACATGTGGACTGAACAAATGTCCTATGGGGATTCCCTGGGCGCTTCCCCAGGCCCCACCATAATACAAATTCCAGGACAAAATTGGCCTGGAGCAATCAAGACGACCAAGATCCAATCGAACCCTTTTGTAAACCTATAAATACTATTTTCATCCATTTTTTATTAATTTTGAGCAGAGGGAGACACGCGTACTTCAGAGGAACATTTCCTCTTAGATGTTTCTTTTCATTACTTTTCATCATTGAATCTCTATTTATTCATGAATTCTTTATCTTGTAATTAGTTCATGCGTATCTAAACTCATATTTCTAGAGTTGTGGTTAAACACATGAAAGTTGTGGTTTAAATATCATATTGTTTGGTCTGATTTTCATTATCTTATTGAGTTATTTATCTTCTCTTGGTAATAATTCTTTAGAAGCTTTACAACCTATCAAATACTATCTATGGTGCATAATTTGGACTAGGAATAGGAAAATTATGTATGCAATAAGGGAAGGTAGGTCTTGGTTGTGAACTCTATTGGAAATGAGGAATAATTCCCTAACATGGATTAGAATATATCTGTTATCCTTTCTTAATTGATATGGAAGAGAAATTACATGCACTTCACTATCGACCAACGATCATAGGAATATAGGCATTAGAAACAGTCACGTAGGCGTAGAGTTTGTTTGAAAAGATGCTCAACATCACAAATATTAATCCGCAACTAGTAATTCAACAAATCAACTAAATGTATGATTTGAAGACTCAACTGGATTGTTGAAATACCACAACCCTGGACCATCCCTCTAACTTGAATTTCAAATCAATAATCTACGAGTTACTCCAATTTACTTTTATTTACTTCAAAACACAACATCACTCTTTATTATTTGTTTCTTATTGAATAGAAACTATAGGAATTCAAACTAGTTAATCAATTCATCAAATGCTTGTAGGATTTATATCTAGACTTACAAGTCTGGTATTACTTGTCATACTGTGTACACTTGCGTGTGCATTGAGACGCAACATCACCTAACTTGGAGCTCGAGGTGTATGCATCTATTTTAGAAAAGGAGAAGTCAGATCATGCCTCCCTTGTTAGTAGCTGTAGTGATGATCTCAATGGCTAGATATGCTATGAGACCTTTACTTTGTTGCTCCAGTAGGGATCGTTCCCATGTTTTAATTAATTCGTTAGCCCTTTGTTCGAGGGTGTTTTTTTAAATAAAAAATAAAGATTATATATTTACTCTTTTTTCCCTTTTTCATTGTTGTTGCTTATACTTATTAGTGTTTCTTTTGGCTCACTTGTCCCAATAAAGAGGCCTAACTTTTCTTTATCCGTCACAAAATCTTTACTCCAGACAAAAAGAGATCTAATAAGATCTCCTTTGAAGTCGGGCAGTCATTATAGGGAACTAACAATATGCCTCGAGCCCTTTGCCTTCCCCTAAAACATCTATTTTCTTACCCTTTTACATTTATTGATTCTGCGATGTGTCTGGCCACCATAGGCTGCTCAAGAGGTGATTATTCAGGGAATTTAATGAGACTTTTCCTATAAAAGCCTTCTTATCCTTACCTTTGGATTCATCCTCAACATGATCACAACTATGCTCTATATGCAAGAAGAAAAACTTCTTTTGGATCTTCTGGCCTTCACCCTCCTAAGGTGGGATCCAAAGATAATGCTTTGTTTCCTCCACAACTACTACCTCATTCTTGTGTTTGACCCTGGGCCTCTTTTTCTATTTTGGTAATCGAGGTTTTTGAAGAGAGTGAGGTAGTAGATGAGGGTGAAGTCGAGGATGAAAGTGGTGCAAACACACTTTGTCCAACCACTCTATTTATTGGTGTCCCAAGAATATGGTGTTCTTCCAGGAATTGTTCTATTATGCAAACATATCAGCAAATATGGAGTTATTGAAGATGGAAAAGTCCTGTCCTACTTGGGATGGTCAATGAGGGGCCTTAGTGGTCAGGGTGAGAATTTGAGCTTCAGTTGTTTTGATGGTTTGTACTAGCTTAAAAGAGCTATCGCATGAGTCAAGGATTCAAGTTAAAGTGCACCCACAGACCCAGAGAGGAGTTGCGGGACTCTCTTGTGTGTGAGAATGTTGAGTCTATGAAAAAGGTTTGGAACCTGCCAATAACACTTGCTGCCTTCAGGTTCTTCCTCTTTCAAAGTTTTCTTGGATGATCCCTTTTTTTGTCAATTTATCCACCTGCGGAGCTCTTTTAGTTATTCCGTCAATTGGTGGCGATAGTTTTTTTTAAACTGGTGCGTGCTTTGAGGTACATTTAATTTCTTGTTTTGTTGTACTTTTTCTCTTATGGTGAGAGAAATGGATGTAAACCTTTTTTCAAAGATCGTAATAAAGAAAGCTTTTTTCCATAAGTTTTTGGCTATCTTTGCGTGTTCCGCTTGTATTCTTCGTGATTTCAATTTTTTCCCTCATATTTTTCTTTCTTTTCTTTGTATTTTTTATGTGATTGTCGATTGAGAATCCCTAATCCTTTAACTGTGTAAACCTATTCATCTCACTCTCTTATTTAAAAGAAAGGATCCTTGCTTTTTCTTTTCCCATCTCGTTTCTCGAAGGGGATCCCTTAGGTTAAATTTTATGTGCTGAGCTGCTAAGTTAGGATGTCTCCTGATTACTTAGGGAATAGCATTTGGGGAAGGGACAACCTATCTCCCATAAATATTTATTTGACTTAGGACTCAATTCTTTAGGAGTTAAGAATTTCTCTCGCTACCGAGACTATCTTTGGATATGGTGTTATTGTGTTGCTTATAGGTGATCATTCTATCATGATTTTCTTGTAGTAGTTGTTGGCTTAATTTGCTTTTCCTGAAGCTATCTTAGGACCTAATTATCAAGGCTTTTGTTTGCTTTGCAGGCAGCCCCTAGTCCTTATCGCTCCATCAAGGGTTTTGTCTTTTTGAGAACGAGTCCATGTTAAAGTTGGATTCACAGGGTATCCATGCGAGTCCATGTCCTGGGCGTAAGTCTCTACATTAGCCCGGGGCAGCCAAGGCTCAATATTGGCCTTACTCTGCAAAGATAGTTTTCACTATGAATCATTGTAAATGTAGTTAACTTATATTTCAATAATCAACAGACCGTTCCATTCACTCTTCAAACAACAAATGTTTGGAGCCACACTCGAGGCGCTTGGATTTACAAGTTTTAAAGAAAAATAAGAACTTCGGCATTACCCCCACAATGCTCGGTGCTTCCTCAATAAGAACCTTGCCAGAAAAACTTGTCATGGGATCAAAACTGATGTAAGGAAAAGAGTGTAGCATGTGTTCTAGTTTGGGGCATTACACCACTTGCTTACTCCGCTTCTAGATTGTGCTATTTCCATTTGCATACACCTTATGTGTGTGTTGGGTGTTCCCATGATCTTCTGGGGGTATGCCTGAGCCAAGTGAAATACTCATTTCACGCATGGTTACCTCCACAGCGGTGCCTGGGGGATTAGGGTATGTCCAAGTGAAATAATTTGAGTGAGTTCTAAGGCATATTAGAATTGCCTCCTTATGCTGGGGGTTAAGTCTCGCACCCAGGAAGACTTATTCATTGAGAAGTCCTAGGTGAAGGATTGCCAGTTTGGTGCTATAAGGCATTCTCTATAACCCGGTGTTTTTCCACCATACCTCAAGTTTTTGGGCCTCGTTCCTTAGTTTCTAGTTCCTACTAAGTTTTGAGGGGCTGGCTGTGCTTATCAGGCTTGACCTGTTCGTGTAGATTCTGACATTTCCTTTTGGCTTTCATTCCAACCAAGAGCGTTTTTCAGCAAAGCCAACTTTAAGCTCTCTTTTGTACATTTTAAATAGATGGCTATCCAGATCAAGATCCACCTGGGTTGGTTTATTCCTTTCCTCAAGAGCCAACATTGCTTCCATACTCCTTGGCATGTTGCGCTACTTTTTTCCTCCCCCTAAAACAGAAATAATCAAGCTAGTAGGGCAAACAAAGCTAGATATACACACAATAGCTCTGGCCCCATAGTGGCACCAAACTGTTTACCCTAAAAATGGTATAATTGATTGTTATATGAGGTCAAAGCATGCACGTTAGATCTAACTCTATTTAAGATCCATTATCAGTGGATTGATTATCTATAAGACAAGAGAATAAACGTAAATGCGAGTAAAGTAAATAAAAAACATTCAATGGTAAATTTATGGAAGGGAGACCTTGGCGATGTTCCTCGAGGGTTGAAATCCTCCCAACGAGAGTCAAATATAAGCAAGAAAGTAGAGAAAAAGATAAACCTAGGAGAGCAAGTAAAAAGTGTATTGTATTTCTAGAACAAGATAACAGATGATTTAGGAATGAAGAGAAATCCCTATTTATAGGTTGTAATAGGTGTCTTGTGGTCAATCAAAGAGGTTTATCCCTTGAAACCCTAACAATACTATAGATTATGATATAGCGCCAGGTATCCTACCCATTGTAGGTGCCATCCTGGTGTGCTTTGCTTAGATTAGATAGGTGACTACGCGTCTGCGCACCTGATAGGTCTAACACTTCTGTCCCTTATCCTTTTCTTCTATGTCATATTAGCCCTTTAGAGGAATTTGATTTTGCCATATGTGCCTCCTCATGATACGATTTTAAGGGGGAACCTGTTCAAGGGTGCCATAATTGTCTAATTAATCACGGTGAACTCTTCTCTCAAGGAATGCCTTTGCTCTACTCTACAACTATCGAGGATCTTCTACATAATACACATACATATTCCACACCATCTAATTTCAATACTGGATCTGAACCTTCTTATGTTGTTATCCATAGATCGTGATCCCTCAAAAATCTACTTGAAGAGTTACAGAAGGATTGAGGTCATCCATCCCCTATTTGAATGAAGAATGTATTCACCCAAAAATGCTTCTAAGGGAAAAAGTACATAATTTAACCTAATAAAAATTACCCCCTTTGTTTGTTTAGGGTCAAACGATATGAATTAAGATGTATTTTATCATCATATTGATATGAGAAAAAATGTAACTTATAGTACTTTCTGTATACATTTGAATATCTAAATGTTAATTTAAAAATATTGAATTATTCGAGAAGAGAAATATGACAACTATCTTGAAACGAAATGAGTATATAAAAAAATATGTATTTGTGTGGAGTTTTATGCCTATTGTAGTGGAATTATAACCGCTGCTACATACACTAACGACAACTTCCATCAACGCCATAATTACATCTGCCACAATGATATAACGATATTTTTTTCTAAAAACTGTCATAATTGTGCAAATGATAGAACAACGATTTATTTTGTATATTACAAGCTAGGAGTGAGCATTTGGTTCTTCGATTCGATTCTTCGGTGTGCACTTATTTGAAAGTGTATCGAATATCAAACTAAATTAGCTCAGTTTGGTTTTTTTGATTTGTTAATATTTATTGGGTTTTTTGATTTTTTTATTTTGCACATTTTCTTTATTGAGGAAGCAACTATATTTTATATAAATAAATCTTATAGTGCATAATCAAGTCAAGTCCTTGTGCAATGAAACTTACTATTTCTCCTCCGCAAATAAATTTTATTCTTTGCAATCAGTCATAATCATTTCAGTGACTAACAATTTTTCTTCTACAGATTAACATATAGATCGACAAACACTCCCTCTCTTGAAAAAACTCTCATCATCTTCTTCTCTTAATATTGTTGGGATCGAAATCAAGAAGGCGTCATGCGAAAGCTATTAATTACAAACTATCAAGGCGATAAATCAGATGACAAAAAAAAGCTACACTAAAACAACCATAATATATTAATAATACTTGGTCAAGTGACCTACATACAAGAAAATAATATAAAACCTAAGTTATTGGAGAGAAATCTCCCCATAAATAAAGCTCTCTAAAAGACTATATTGTGGATGTTATTGTGTTGTGTATAAAAAGTAAAGTTCTTCTATTTATAGAAGTCTAAAACTTCTCCTCCAAGAAATAATTAACTAATTATGGAAGAGATCGTTTCCTAGAAGGGAACCTTTTCCACCAAGAAAAACTTTTTGAGGTAAAACATAATTATGGTGTAATTCAGATAAACTAGGAAATTCAGGAAAAACGCTAACAAATCTCCCCTTGACCTGAATTTTCTGGTAAATTTAATCTTCATCTTCTTCTTCACATCACCTTCATCACTGCTGCTTGCCATGGTTAAAAATAAGATTTAAAATATTATGGTTAAAAATAAGATTTGAAATATTATGGTTAAAAATAGTTTTAAAATATTTTGATTTTATTTTTAAAGATGCAGCAGCATGTATGTTGAAAATATAGTTGAAACTTGAAACTCTTTTTCCACATGTAGTATCTGGATAAAAAAATTCATTGTCATCAAATTGGTTGCAACTTGATTTGAAACCGCCTTAAACCTATCTTCAACCTCGTTCAACCATCGGCTCATTGAACCCATTGAATCGTTAGATTGTTCAACCCATTGAATCGTTCGGCTCTGATACCACTTGTTGGAATCGAAATCAAGAGGGCGTCATGCGAAAGCTATTAATTGTAAACCACCAAGGCAATAAATCATATGACAAAGAAAATTTATACTAAAATAATCATAATATATTGATAATGTTTGGTCAAGCGACCTACATATAAGAAAATAATATAAAACCTAAATTATTGGAGAGAAATCTCCTCATAAATAAAGCTTTCTAAAAGACTACATTGTGAATGCTACTGTGTTGTGTATAAAAAGTAAAGATCTTCTATTCATAGAAGTCTAAAACTTCTCCTCCAAGAAATAATTAATTAATTATGAAAGAGATATTTTCCTAGAAGGAAACCTTTTCCACCAAGAAAACCTTTTCGAGGTAAAACACAATTATGGTATAATTAAGATAAAGTAGGAAATTCAGGGCAAACCCTAACAAATATAAACTAAGGGATTCGGATACCATCATTTGATGGTCAAAAAATAGTTCTTAGCCTTTCTGTAAATTTTAAGCTCTAAAATAGGCAAACGGCCAAAGCGACAAAACAAATGACTAGGGAACCAAACTATCGGTCCCAGTAAATCATAAATGACTTGGGGCCACTACAGGAAAGCTTTAACAGTACAAGGAAAGCGTAAACACGAAGATGAACGGAAGGGTTATCACAACATCCACTACTAAAAAGACTTTCATCCTCGAAAGCCAAGAAGAAGGGAGTACCTCAAGGCTCAAACAACTGCGGATACTAAGCTCGCAACTCACTCTCGGTCTCCCAAGTAACCTCCTCGACCGGACGGTACCTCCATAGAAACTTCACAACCAGAATGTCCCTAGATCTAAACGTACTGACATCTCTGACCAAGATAGTTATTGGCTCATCAATAAAGTACAAACTCTCATCCAACTGAACCAAATCCTAATGCAACATATAAGATTCATCTGGAACATACCGGTGCAACATCGAGACATGAAAAATAGGGTTCATACCTGAAAACATCGGAGGCAAGGCTAACATGTAGGTAACACTACCAACCCTCTGAAAAATATCAAATGGCCCAATGAACCTGGGGCTAAGCTTGCCCCGCCGACCAAATCTCATCACGCCCTTCAAGGGCGATACACGGAGGAAAACTATGTCACCAACACTGAACCTCAAGGCACGAAGTCTACAATCATTGTAGCTATTCTGCCTACTCTAAGATGCTCTAAGTCTATCCTGAATCACACGGACACGGTCTAAGGAATCTCAAAGCAAATCTATACTGTGCAGTCTAGACTATAAACCATCACACCAACGAATCAGCGATCTGCAATGCCTATTATACAAAGCCTAAAAAAGTGCCATATCGATGCTCGAATAAAAACTATGATTATAAGCAAACTCGGCCAAAGGCACAAAATGATCCCAACAACCTTCAAAGTCAAGAACACAGGACCGAAGCATATCCTCCAGGACCTGAATAGTCCTTTCGAACTGGCCATCTGTCTGAGGGTGGAAAGTAGTACTAAGCTAAACCTCTGTACCCAAATATCGCTGAACAGCCCTCCAAAGTTGAGATGTGAACTGAGTATCGCAGTCTAATATGATAGAAGCTTGGACCCCGTGCAACCGAACAACCTCTCGAATGTAGATCTGAGCTAACCTCTCTACACCATAAGAAGTCTGAACCAGCAAGAAATGCGCTGACTTAGTCAGCCTATGAACAATCACCCAAATGGAGTCAAACGCTCAAGAAGTATGAGGCAAACCAATGATGAAGTCCATAGTAATCCCTTCCCACTTCCACTCAGGAATGGGAAGTTGCTGCATCAAACCAACAGGTCTCATATGCTCGAACTTAACCTACTGACAATTCAAGCACCAAGATACAAACTACGCTATATCCTGCTTCATACCACTCCACCAGTAAAGCTATCTCAAATATCTATACATCTTAGCCATACCCGGATGAATGAAGTATCTAAAATAATGGGCCTCGCAAAGTATCAACTGAATCAAGTCTCCAATTCTCGGAACATAAAGACGATTGTTGAACCTCAGAATACCATCAGAACCTAAAGTAGCTCGGCTGGCCTCCCCTCGAACCACCTGATCACGAAGGTCACACAATCTCTGATCCTCAAATTGTCAGCTCTGAATCTGATCAACTAGAGTAGAACAAACCTCAATACTGGCAAGAACTCTGCTAGGATCTGATAAGTCAAGCCTAACTAAATGGTTAGAAAAGGATTGGATTTCCAAGCCCAACGGTCTCTCAGAAACTGAAACTGAAGCTAGGCTTCCCATACTCACTGCCTTCTGACTCAAGGCATTCGCTACCATATTTTCCTTACCCAGATGATAAAGAATGGTGAAATCATAGTCCTTCAGTAGCTTAATCCATCTCCTCTGCCTAGAGTTAAGCTCTCGCTGACTCGTAATGTAATGAAGACTATGATGGTCGGTGAATATCTCACAATAAACTCCATATAAGTAGTGCCTCCAGATCTTGAGCTCAAAAACTACCGCTACCAACTCTAAGTCATGAGTGGGGTAGTTGTGATCGTGAACCTTTAGTTGCCTCGACACATATGCTATCACATGCCCCTGCTGCATCAATACACAACTAAGACCAACCCCAAAAGCATCATAATACACGGAGAAACTCTGACCCTCAACTGGAAAAGTCAACACAGGAGTAGAAGTCAATAAGGTCTTAAGCCTCTGAAAACTGTCCTCACACTGGTCCGACCACTGAAATGGAACATCCTTCCTAGTCAGCATAGTCAAGGGTGCTTCTATGGAAGAAAATTCCTTCACAAACTGTGTGTAGTACCCTGCTAACCTAATGAAGCTACTGACCTCAGTAGGAGTAGTAGGTCTAGTCCAATTACGAACTGCTAAAATCTTACAGGGTCCACTCTAATCGCATCCTTAGACACCACATGTCCTACGAATGCAACTGACTCAAGCCATAACTCGCACTTTGAGAACTTGGCATAAAGCCGATGATCTCTCAAAGTTTAGAGTATAATCCTTAAGTGATGCTCATGATCCTCTCTACTCAGTGAGTATATCAAGATATCGTCTGTGAAAATAATCACAAATAAGTCCAAATATGGTCTAAGCACCCTATGCATCAGATCCATAAAGGCTGCGGGGGCATTAGTCAACCCAAAAGGCATCACCAGGAACTCAAAATTGTCGTAACGTGTCCGGAATGCTGTCTTAGGGATGTCCTCCACCCTAATACTCTATTGGTGGTAGACTGACCTCAACTCTATCTTTGAAAACACGGCTGAACCTTGAAGCTTAACAAATAAGTCATCTATGTGCAGCATCGAATACCTATTCTTCACAGTAACCCTATTCAGCTACCGATAATCAATACATATCCGCATCGACCTATACTTCTTCTTAACAAATAGAACAGGAGCACCCCAAGGCGACACACTCGGTCTAATAAACCCTTAGCTAACAAGTCCTGGAGCTACTCCTTAAGCTCCCTAAACTCAGTAGGAGCCATATGGTAAGGAGAAATCAAAATGGGCCGGGTGCTCGGCTCTAACTCAGTAGCAAAATCAATATCTCTCGCAGGAAGAAGGCCTAGCAGGTCGGTAGAGAACACATCCAGAAAGTCTCTAACCACAGGAATAGACTCAGGGGAAGAAGGGTCGACACTAGCATCTCAGACATATGCTAACTAAACCAAACACCCTCGCGAAATTAACTTCCTAGATCGAAGGCAAGAGATGATCCCAGACTGTGCCTGGTTGATAGAACCCTGCCACACCACTAGGGATATGTTAGGCACGGCTATGGTAATTGTCTTAGCATAGCAATCCAAAACTGCACGGTCAGGGGATAACCAGTCCATGCAAGAATAACATCAAAATATACCAAATCAAGTACAACCATATCACCCCAAATCTCCAAATCACTCATAGATATCATATAAGATCTCACAAATTGATCCACTACTAAAGAATCTCCTACAGGGGTCGAAATAGATACAGGAACAAATAACGGCTCACTAGTGTAATGACCCTTCCGGTCATTTCCACGTATAAGTTTGAAGTCAAGCAAATCGAGAAAAGTTATCGTAAGTTCGTTAAGAAATTTCCTGAACTTTGGGTCAAATGTCTCAGGGCTTTTCTCCCAATATATAAAGAGTTATAAGTCCCCCGAAATACCAAATCGAAGGTCTACGAGTCTAGTTTCCAACGCACAAAACCTCACATCCAACTGATCTCGGAGTAAAGAGTTATGACTGTTTTACCGCGGACTATCTGGCAGAAAACGGGTTGCGAACCGGGTCGGGTTAAACTCGATTTAAGCCTCAATTTCACGTTTTAAAATGCCATTTCAGTTCCGAAACAGTGATAAAATATAAGGGAGGTTCCCGAGAGAATTCTTGAGTATCGAAATCGTGCGCATTTGAAAATATTTTATTTAAAAGTCGAAGGTGGTAGGAAGTTATATTATATTATTATTACCTTTGAAAAATATTTTAACGGAGATAGTAAATTTAGTTATGTTTAAATTTATTATTATAATATAGTAGGTTTTATTCGAAATAATTTTCTAGTAATTTTGGTATATTGAAAAAGCTATATTTATTTTACCACGAATTTATGCAATACCCGAGTATATACTTAGCGGGATGAAATTGGTTGCCACCTCCACCCCCACGTGTAAGTGGAAGATGAAGGCAGCAACTAGTATACTTAGTAGTGGCATCATTTGGAAGTTAGGCAGTGTAATGATTGTTAGCAACATTGGACCTTGCTGAAGTTTATATATATATGTATATTACTATTACATACAACTATGCACATTCTTAAATACTCCTTCACGTTGAGGTTTTGTTGTGAGAAAAATATATTTAATAAAGTAAATCAATTATCTACGTCAAGTTGTTCCATCCCAAATCCGATTCCGATTCCGATTTAGTTTTGGATTTTCTTGGAGTGGTTCGAGCTTGGACATCGTTGTTCTAGCAGCTTGTCGCCGGACGACAAGTAGGTTACGGTTTATTTTCCCTAGACTCCGTATATATAGAATAAAATTATATTAATGGGCATCCTTGGGTTGGATTATTAGGTTGGCACCACAGACCTCGACCGCTTTATTCATGTCCGCCTACTTTTGTTCCTCCGTTGCTTGTAGTATTTGCCGATATATTTTATTTACCCTTGTGGTCCTGTGAGGCCTTGTTGACTCTGGAACATAGAAGGTGGGATTTGGGAATGTCCGCGAGTCCCGGGCATAGAATTATCCTTCTAGGCTGGTTATGCTTGCTGAGTAGCTGTGGGCCTGTGCAGGGTCGATAGGTTGATTGTGAGCTGCTGGGCAGCTATTGTGTTTGATCATGCCATTTTCATGCATAAAAAGAGGTTTTATACAGGTTTTACTACGGTTTGGGCTTCGGGCCTACTGGCACCATTTTCTAAACCTTGCATGGCCCGGGGGGGCCGTTTTTGATGGAAATGATTTGGAAATGGTTGATTTCACTTGTGGAGATTTTTGGGCAAGAAAGTAAAATTATGTTTTAAAACACCAGTTTTACTACTACACTAGACTCGGCAGGGCCGGAGTGCTAGTTGAGTTTTCTTGCTACTTGAGATGATTTTTAGCCTCGGTTGGATCGAGCACCTGAGATGACTTTTTACTGTTTAGACCCGGTTACGCCCGGGCACCCTTGGAGGGGTTTTTGAGACATTTTCCTACCACTTTAGTCCTGGACAGGGTCTGGGCATTGCATATTCGAGACTGGGTCTCCATCCTGATACCGGACTTGCTTCCGGGCGACATGTTCTGATACTGAGTTTTAGTATGGGGTCTGGGACCTCCATGGACCTTGCCATCCGGGCCAGGGGCTACGGGCTGCATGTGTTGGAGGAGGGGTATACGGTGGAGTAGAGGTATACGGGCAGTGTCCTTCCATGGAACCTACCTGCTGGGCCGGATAGGTGCCGGAGGAGGTACATACAGAGATACCATGGCACTTGAGATCTTCATGCATCATATCATTCATTGTTTGAGGCTCCACCCTTGTTTGCTGTTTGCTGATTGTACGCTCCGGTAGTATGGGATGCCGGAGGGTTTGTTTTCACTTGTTTGTGTTCCTCGGTTGTATGGGCGGCCGGGGGACTGTAGGTAGACTTTTGCTTTTACTTACAGAATTGTTCTCTATTATGGATAAGTATGAGATTGGTATGATTAGTTGAGTTTGATTCATGTCTCTGAGCATGCCTATTATTACTCTTTCTCTCTTTTTCTTACACTTGAGGTTACCGGTATACCATCCATTTCGTAAACTTGTTTTATATACACTGTTATTGCAAGGACCCCAGGTGCGTTGCTTCTTACTTTCACCTGTGCCTATGGCGTGTATATTCTGCTTACTAGCCTCACATGTGGTTTTGTTGATTTCCCTCTGGGCTAGTTCCTGTGTACCTTTCGTTGATTTCTGTGACTACTTGCTTCTATTCTGTCTATTACTATGCTTTTATCTTATATGTGCCCAGTCGGCCTATGATACCTACTGGGTACCTTATGCTTCGCATTTGGTGCTCACCCTACCCCCCTACATCTTTGGGTGCAGATCCTAGTGTGGGCCATCGCCGTTAGATCGCTGTGATTCGTGCTTGGAGATCTGTTGGGGACTACTTCAGACTGAGGGTGAGCTCTTGGCGATCAGATCTTAGC